>VMDO01024002.1:0-30520 GCA_007922755.1 Pedetes capensis
TTTTTTTTTTTTTTTTTTTTTTTTTTTTTTTTTTTTTTTTTTTTTTTTTTTTTTTTTTTTGTGGTACTTAGGGGTTGAACCCAGGGCCTTGCACATATTGTGCAAGTGCTCTACCACTAGGCTGCACCCCTAGCCCATTTAAAATTTTTTTTTATCTTGAGAGAGAGTCCACTAAGTTACTCAGGCTGCCTCTGGAGTGGAACCTGTGATCCTCTTGGCTCTGCCTCCCGTGTTGCTGGGGTTACAGGAGTAAGCCACCATATCTGGCTTCAATGTCCATTATTGATAGGAGGGAGCCTGGGCAGGAAGAGAATACAGAGGACTTTGCAGCAATCTCTGCAGCCAGCCATCACACCCCAGCCATATGCTTCCCAGACACCTGTTTTGTGAATAGCAATGTGAGACTTCTCTGAGACGAAGGCTTTGGTCTGTGTCAGTGGTTCCCTGACAGGTAATCTCCCTGCACATAGCATGCTTGCTAGGAGGAAAGAGAGAATACAAATCACTCCTGCATTCAACCAGAAAGGATGATATGGACTGTGAGATAAGCCCTTCTTCCCACCCCTTTTGAAATGTCTGCCTCTGAGCCTTGTCCTTTGAAAGCATTGGGAATCCATCAACCCATTCCAGGCCTAGCTTCCAAGAGGGAAATGATTCTTTTCTTCCCCTACTCCAAGGCTCAAACTTTGCTCTAAAGATCAATCTGACCTCAGCTCTGTGCAGCTCTAGCCCTTTACTAACCACCTGCCCACTCTCACCTCTATAGTCTCTACTGTAATTTCTGTATCTCACATAAACTCCTTTATATGGGAATTACAAAGGACCCAAGGTATCTGGTGCCTGGAGGTAATTGCTCCTGCCTGGGGGAGGGACCAGTGGCTGCAGGGAGGACCCACCTGCTGTGGCCTCCTGGACCCAAGCTCATGCAACCTTCTCTGGACTCCCTCTTAGTGTCTTCCCAGCTAAGTTATGATGTGGAATACTGAGTATTTTTTCAGGCCTTCAAATTCACCTGCCACTCCTTGGTGTAGACATGCTCCTCAGGGTCTTCCCTTAGAGTTTGCTTTGTCCTCTTCATTCTTTCCATGAAGCAGATTGACAAGGAGGACAATGAGGATAATAAAGTCACCCTGACTGAGGGTGTGCTGGATCCCAGTTACTTTATTTATGTATTTATTTGTGGTGTGTGGGGGTTGAACTCAGGGCCTCAAATATACATGCCAAGGCTCTACCACTGAACTGCACCCCCAGCCCATTTTTAATTTTTTTTTAATCTTCAGACAGGGTCTCACTAAGTTATGCAAGCTACCTCTGGCTTTGAACCTGCGATCCTTCTGCTTTGATCTCCTGAGTTACTGGGATGACTAGTGTGCACCACTGTTCCAGGCCCCCAGTTATTTTTCAAACATATATCACTGATCTAGGTAATAACCATGAGAACCAGGTATTCTGACCTCCTTTTATAAATGAAACAAATGAGGCTCAGAGAAGTTAAGTGACTTGCATGAGGAAATACAGAGAATAAGTGGTGGAATGCAATTTAAATCCAGGCTTGTCTTATTGCGAAGTTTGTGAGATTTCCACCTTGCCTCACGGAACAGCTACTGCAGCTCCCTAATTCACAGGAAATTCCTGTCTCTGATTAGTTTTAATTATACCCTTTCCAAAGAGGAATATGCTGGGTCTCTTCCTGGCATGGACTGTATTCCATGTTAAAGTTTCCTTTAATAATAAACCCTTACATAGTTGTTACTGTATGCCAGACACTGGTCTAAGCAATTTACAAATATTAACTTATTAATCTTTCCAACAACCTCATGAGGTTAAGAACTATTGTTTTCACTCCTATTTTACATATAAGGAAATAAAATCACAGAGAAGTTAAGTGACTTTCCCAAGGTCACAGAGCCAGTAAGTTCTATACAGCCAGGGTTCACATCCACAGCCAGGCACATGGTCTCCCTTCCTTCATAGACTTGGGCTTCTCATTTTATTATATCCCCTATGTCCTGTGAGTGCTGAGATGGTGGGGTGTCCAGGGCTCTGAGATCCCCTAAGGGAAGTTCCTGAGTAAGCCTGAGTCTATAAATATTCATGAACTGAAAGCTGATATGGCCCCATATAGCTCCTGGCAACTGAGTTCTGCCTCAATAACAGGTCCTTCTTTATTTCCAGTGTTTGTCAAGTGCTAGTGGAGGCTCAGCGGCCTCCATGAGGGCTCCTTCTTTTTGAGATTGAAAACAAAGTCTCCAAAGTTTGGCTCACAAGGGTCTTAATGCTGGTAACTTCCCTCTCAGCAGCTGCTTCTGCCTCCCTTCTTCAGCCCTCAGCCCAACTGCACCTGTTGCCTGTAGCAGAGAGGAGCCAGCAGGGGGCGCTGTCTTGAGTAAGTGAATAACCAGGCCTCCCCAACCTCAGCCGCCACAGAAATCCAAACCTAAATCCTCCGCCTCTTTGAGGCGCTTGGTGTTAACAAGATGCTGGGCCTCACACCGTTTGGAGATTGTTAGGTTATAACAAGCAAAGGCCTGGGACTCCTTGGGTATGGGACGCATACCTTGTCACTGGCTTTTCTCCATGGGGCCTTGTCAAGGACTTGAGGTACCCAAGGGCTGATTCGGAGGAGGACATAGAAGGTTAGGAAGAGAACCCCAGTGAGAACCTCTCTCCTCTCTACAGATCTGCAGAGCTGCCCTAATGATGGCTCAACTGTCGCCAGCGGTTACTGAGACCCTGCCACTTGTCACTCAAGAAACTTCAACAATTTCCTTAGCTCAACTAACACTCAATTTCCGGGTCTCTAAAGTAGGATTCATCGTGACATCTCTCAGGGTTGTTTGTTGGGATTAGATGTCCCCATGTATGTAAAAGGCATCGTTGAAGGTCAGCTACATAGGAAGAGCTGAGGAGTGTTAACTATTATGATGACATAATTCTGAAGTCAAACTCAGTTCCACACTCAGTACCATGCGTCCGGTCCAAGGGATGGTGGGGTTTTCCTCCCCATCAAGCAGGCAGCAATGGAGTTTTGTTCTGATGTTGTCTACCTGGAGGTGGCGGCAGATCCCACAGGGTGTGGGATCTGTCCCCAAGACTGTCCCCAAACTTGCGTGCCAGGTGCAAGCCCTGGGTTATCTCATGTGTGCTTCTGAGCCCCAGCTATAAATCTAGAGTCCCACAACCACCTCCTCCAGTTAGATTAATTTGTCAGCACTGCTCACAGACCTCAGAGAAATACTTAGGTTTACTGGCTTATTATTGAGGACACCACATAGAACACAGATGGAGAGGTGCCCAGGGCCAGGAGTGGGGGAAGGGACACGGAGTTCCTAAGCCGACTCCCAGGAGGCTCCCTCAGCCACCTGCATGGGTTCAGCTGTCCAGGACCCTGTGCTTGCTGTTAGGGTTTCATGGATGCTTTATTACATAGACACAGTTATTAAATTGTTGCCCCCAGTCATCCCCTTAACCTTCAGCAACTCTTTCCTCCCCAGGCCTGGGCACTGGGGCTGAGAGGCTCAACCCTCTAATATTTCCTTGATCTTCCTGCTGACCAGAGCCCACCCTAAGGCTACCAAGGGATTGGCAGCCCTCGGACAGCTCACTACCATACAAAAACACTTATCTCTTTAAAGATTCTGTGCATTTCAGGAGTCATATGTCAGGAAATGAGGATGACAACCGAATATCAAATAATTTGCCGCAGTTTAAATTCAGCTTGCATCATACAGGCACCCTAGTATAACCTATGAACTCAGTGCTGTAGTTCTCATTTTATAGATCACAGAAAAGATTTGGACAGGCTGGCTTACTTACCTAAACCATGTGACTAATTGTCAGAAGTGTAGAGGTGGGACTCCAGCCTAGGTTTTCTGCTTCCTGAGGTCATGCTCAATCCATCTCCTAGAGAATGTTAGCAGTCATAGCTCCTTGCTTCAGCCCCAAATGCACACATCTATGCGCCTATACTCAGGCACACATGCACACTCACACACACACATATGAACACACACACATCTGCACACACACAGACACACACATCTGCAGGCACACTGATACTCATTGCAACTTTGCCTTATCCTTGGATGCTAGGATGGCAGTTCCTACCATTGGTAATCAGCTTTCAAGATCACTCAGTCTAGTAGAATAATCATAGGGAACTGAGAGTAGCCAGGCAGCTCCTGCAGCCAGCCTTGGGGGCAGTCACCAGCCATTTCTTTGTTGGTAGAGATAAAAGCCAAGGCTCTGTTGAAAAATGCATTGGGAGGTGGCTGGGCTCCAACTAAAAGTGTGAAAGTCCTTATTATGATCCTCAATATCTTACTGCCACAAGCAGCATCAGAACACTAAAAATAAGGAAGTTATTTCTCCAGATTAATAGAAAGAGGGTGGGAGGGTGGGGGATTCAGCACTGGGCTAGGGAAGGGGGGAAAGAGGAGACGGCGGACATTAAAATAGCAGCAGATGAATACTGTGTAATTTCAGTCGATAATGTCATGCTGCGAGGTTGGTAATTCTGCTGAGATAATTGCTTTTCCCCAGATTACTGCCTTTACCAGAGAAAGAAATGATTGCTGTGTGTGAGAAATCACACTGCCTCTCATTTCATGAGAAGTGGCAGTGATTAATGAGAGACCAGGCTCTCAAAGTGAAAATATTCCCTCCCTGCCCGCACACTTTCAGAAGTAGAGAGGCAGCTTTTAAGGAAAAGACATGGAATGACTTAATAGATAGTGTCACTTTTCATCTTCCAGGAGGTCCAGGTGAGACCATGGAGCTGGATTCTGTGCATCTGGGTTTGAAACCAGGGTCTTAGTTTGCACAGCCTCTGCTCATTTTCCAGGGCAGACCTCTACATGTTTGGGGACTGTAAAAGGAGATTTGACTAACTGCTTTCCAGTTTTCAAAGTCCATCCTGGGACTCTCCGTGTGTGCTTGAAAAGGTGGAACAGTGTGACAGGAGCAATAACTGTCCCCCACAGGTGTCCTTGTCCTAATTCCTGGACCCTGTGAACATGTTACTTTACACAGCAGCAGAGACTTTGCGGAAGTGAATAAAGTTTAAAGATCTTAAAACAGGAAAATTATCTAGGGTCATATGAATGGAACCAATGTAATCACAGCATCCTTAAAACATAGAGAGGGCGGTCACAGGGTCAGAGAAGATGTGGCACAGAGAACAGAGATGGGGCGGAGTGTCGAGATGGTTGACTTTGATGATGGAGGACGGGGCCATGAGTCAAGGAGCTCATGTGGCCTTTAGAAATCAGAAAAGTCAAGGAAATGATTCCCCCCTAGAGCTTCCAGAAAGAACTAGCCCTCTTGACATTTTGATTTTAGTCAAGAGAGTGCCATTTTGGACTTCTAACCTCCAAAACTACACGATATTGAGTATGTTTGGTACTTAGTACCAAGTTGTTTGGCAGCTTGTTACAGCGTTGACAGGAAACTAATACTATCAGTAAGGCCTAGGCTCAATGATAAGGATCTGTTACCTGGTGCCCACCCTCAGGACATCTGTGATGCTGAGGCTGACATCTGAGCACCCAGTTTCCCCTTGCTTTCCACTAACCTGGAGGATCCTGACTGCATCATGGGCTCAGCAAAGAGAAAGGCCAGTAACTACTGTGCTGGTCACTCTGGACAGAGCTGCGTAACTAATGCACATGCTTCAGGGCTGGTGTGTGAATTAGTCACTTTCCAATGACACACAATAACTAATGCTAACAAACTAATACTTATTGAGTATTCACAATTTGCCAGACAAGTCAGACTTAGAACAATTCTGAGGGGCAGGTACTACCAGTGTCTTTATTTTACTGATGAAGAAACTGGGTCATAATGAGTAAGAGGTATTGTGGGACTGTGCCCAAATTGGCCTCAATCCAGATCCCAAGCCCTCATGCAGGAGAATTCAGGCCCCAGTCCCCAGGCTCCTAATGTACCACAGCATCCATGAAAAGGAGCAGGCATGTGAGGGACAGGCTCCCTAGGGCAGTGGCTAGCCCTTTTACTGGGCAGCGAGATCATGTCCAGAGCTTGTTAAAATACTGGTTCCTGGGCTCATCTCCAGATATTCCAATTTAGAGTGTCTGGGGAGAGGTGTGGGAAATTGCTGTTGTAGTAAACTTCCAGGTAATCTCAACACTGCTGGTCCATGGAGAACACTGTGAGTAGCAAACCACTCAGAACCATCTTATCTCAGCCTCCACCTCCAAGACCAGCCACTCTGACACCAGGGCTAAGCCTTAATCCTCTTCCATGACTGAACCAAATTTTTCCCAAATCAGATTAAAGAGGCCTTATTTTGAGAGGCACATTGAGAAAAAAAATAGATGCAAAGGCTAATACTACCCAGCCTACATGAATTGTGTACTGACCTCATGTTTTGTTTTTTTTTTTTTCCCAAACTTTAGGAAGGGTATTGCTTACATAACAAAACCACCTTATATTTGCTTGTTGTTGTTGTTAGGTGCCCTCGAGTTGTGTCCCACTCATAGTGACCCTCATAGGGTTTTCAGTGGCTGATGGTTTGGGGAGTGCTTCGGGAGTGGATTGCCACTTCCTTCTCCCATTTTTGCAGTGCTTGGGATCGAACCTGGGACCTCAGCAAGTACAGAGCAGCACTCTTCATTTACTTAGCATTTCTTAAATAAAGTACTTTCCTTAGGTAAGTACTTTATACATAGCCTGAATTCAGAAATGTTTCTTATGCAATATGAGCTGCAATTGAGCTAGAAAGGCTATTGAAATAATACAGTTAATTCTGGTCTTCCTTGGTCTGAGCACCTGCCAGAGAGCTAGAAAATAGGAACTTGAGTTGTTACTGCGAAAGCAAAGAAATGATTCAAATATCTCTAACCCTAAACAACAAGGGAAGTTATTGGTTGATAATTTCATTGTTAGAGAAGGCTTTCAACAGGTAAGATGCTTGAAGGAAGGAAAGAGGGACATGAGAAAGAGGGAAACAGGGGTAACACAGCTCTAATTCTCCAGCTTGTTAATGGGGGGGTCAGGATGATGGGAGGGGCAGGAGAGAGGGGGAAACCCATTACTCACCAGGCAAGCCATCTCTTAAATCTCCTGGCTGCTCAGTATTTAGGTCACTTACTCTCTATGTTTGGCCTCTGAAAATGCACTAGACCTATTAATAAATTTATTCCTGGATTTTATTGTAGCAGAGAGGGAGGGGAGGGGGGAGGGAGAGAAAACCCAAGCTCCAGATGTGAGCCTTGATTTGTGAACAGGCTCTCATCTTAATCCTTCTAAACAGGAAGTCTTATCGGCCACTGAAGGCAGTCTCAGGATCTGGGTCAATGCAATGTAGGCCTAATCTCTGCCTCCCCAGGCTGGGCTGCTCCTCTGCCCTCATCTGCTTCCATCTCCCCACCAGTGAGTGAACGCCCCCCACCCCAGAACACGCACACATCTGTTTTGTATGCATGGTTTGCTGGATTTACTCCACCTTTGCAACTCCCTTGAACAGGACAGGAAGGTCAATTCCAGGGCTTCCTTCCCAAGGTGTTGGATTGAGGGGCAAGTGAGAAGGAAGGGGAGGGAAAGGAAGAAACCTGCTTCCTTCATTAAGATGTTTTCTGCTTAAATTTATAACGGAAAGGGGTTTGTAGATACCATACCCCAAAAGGAGATAAGTCTCTTGAATAAAATACTAAGGAAATTGATTTTTTTAATATTAATTGCTAAATGCTGCAAACTCAACAACGTGATCATTTAAAAATATGCACTAGTGTGAGATTTAAGGCATAATGGTTGCTAATCAGTGTTTTAATAAGTGTGTTATCACTGGTTTGTTTCGTTCTGGAAAAACAAAATAAAATAAAATATTTTTTGCTATAGATCTAGGATGGGAAATCACCTGGGAGAGGAGAATAGGTGAGAGAACTTCACTGATTAGTACTCGTTAGTAGAGCACTGCTCTGTGGTCTCTGAAGCCTTGGGCTCTATCCCTGGCACTGCAGAAATGTTGTTGTTAGGTGCCATCGAGTCAGTATCTGACTCATAGCGACCCTATGTACAACAGGAGAAACACTTTGTCAGGGCTTCTCTGTTATTCATAGGGTTTTCAATGGCAGATTGATTTTTGGGAGCGGGTTGCCGGGTCCTTCTCCTAAACCTACAACACTTGGTGTTCCCAGGCGGTCTCCCATCCAAGTACTAACCAAGCCCAGCCCTGCTTAGTTAGCTTCTGAGATTAGCATCCGGATTGGATGCCACAGTGCTATGGCTGCAAGCACTGCAGAAATAGGAGAAGGAAAATGGGAGAAAAATGTGACAATTCACTCCTGAAACAATCAGCCATCAAAAACCCTATGAGGGTCACTGTGAGTTGCACCTGACTCGACAGCACCTAACAACAACAAATCAATGATGGCTTGATCATATGTCCTTGTAATTGTTATGTATTGTAATATATCATGCATTTGGGGCTGTGATTTAGCTCAGTTGGTAGAGCACCACTCTGCAGTCTCTGGGGTGCCCAATTCTATTCCCAACACCACAAAAATGAGAGAAGGATGTGGCAATCCACTCCCGAGGCAATCCTGAAACAATCAGCCACTGATACCAGCGGCTCAGGAGGTGGAGGCAGGAAGATCACAAATTCGAGACCAGAGTCAGTCTGCGTAACTTAGCGAGACCCTGTCTCAAAAAGTAAAAAAAAAAATGGGCTGGGGATGCGGCTCAGTGGTCCAGCACTTGCAGAACATGCAAGCCTGAGGCCCTGGGTTAAATCCCAGTACCGCAAAAAACAAAACAAAACAAAACAAAACAACAACAACAACAAAAACTGTTATTTATTTATTTATTTATTTTTTTAGTTTAGTTGTGCTAGTTGAAATTTTAGGCTAGTTTTAGTTCAAGATGTTCATTTAACACGAAATCCTCTGGGTGTAGGCCAGATGCTTTGTGTTAAGGTACACTTTGATTCATTCCAAATACACTTCCCAGTGTGCTTACCTTGTTATGACTTGTCTCCTCTAATATCTTTTTGATATTATTATAAATAGCATAATGTGGTAAGTTGAGGACAGTGATGGGCAGTGTGTGCTTCATTGCTTTATCCAACTAAGCCCTCTGTCCTTAATGTATTCCTAAATCTACCTTTCACTCTCAAGTTTCACGTGGTATGTTCTGGTAAAGAACATACCATTGCATTGCTTTCCATCTCATAGGATACACCTTGACCTAACATTTTTATGTTTATGATTTTGCTTCTATGTTAAGGCTTGCTTAAGATGACTGTATATAGGCTGAGTTGGCAAGAGGTGGTGAGGTATATCAGGGTTTATAAATTATAGAACAGCCTCCTCTAGATGGATGTAAAGGACCTCCAAATCCTTTGAATTTTAAGCTATTGCTAATAATAGTTGTCATGCAAATTATTTTGTTTTTGAATAACTTAGGTTGCCTGCTAGGCAAAATGAGGCATCCAATCTCAGTTTGGGACCTAGCTGTCCTGTAACAGTGTTAATTACAAAGTTACTTTCATTACTCAGTTTTACTTTAACTATGACTTTTTACAGTTTCATTAAAGCTTAACTTTACTGGGTTAATCTACATGGGACACATTTTATGTCGGGTGCTTATTGATTTCAGTTGTGTGACCATGGTGGCTGGCATCAAATTTACCAACCCTAGTTAGCATAACTTCCCCTGTGTGCCTGTCAGTTTGTCATGCTGTGGGAGCTTGCATATTGCTGGGATGCTGAAAGCCATATTACTGGTATTTCAGAGAGTAGCAGGGCCACACATGGTGGACAGATTGCAGCTGAGTTTCCAGATTAAGACAGACTAGGGAGAAGGACCCAGAAGCCAACTCCTGAAACAATTAGCTACTGAAAACCCTAGGAACAGCAGAGAAGCACTGCCAAATATAGTGCCAGAAAATGAGCCTCCCAACCCCCGCCAGGCCGTAAGGCATTCAAGAAATGACTAGTGGAGAGTTGTCTCCCCAAAATAGAGTCAACCTTAAAAATGGGAATGGAATAAAACCCCTGGGACCTTCTTTTGCTGATTTGGCATGACTCAAAATGAGAAGTAACAGGGTCTGCAGCAATGGGCTCCACATAAAAAGATTATGTGCATGGCACAGTGTTGGGTAGTATTTCATCCTATTGTACATAGGGTCAGTATGAGTGGCATCCAACTTGACAGTACCAAACAACTACAAAAACAATTAGCATAACTTAGTCAAATTTTTTTTATAACTTAATTTTAATCACTGCTGTGTCCCATGGGAGGTGTGACTAAGCAAGGTGTTTTGAGCTACTTTAAAGTGCTTGATACCAGTTCCTTTATATCTCTAGTGATTTAAAGAACATTCTCATAGGTAGGGGGATGTTTGCATGTGTAATTTTGCTAGTAACCAATAAGAAGGCCAGCACTGAACCTTTTATTTGTTTATAGGGTCTATGACCTACCTAGGCATTTTCAGTGCCTTGCTTTAGTTGATTAAGCTACATTAAGTGGTGAAATGAATGGAAATTTTTGGTCAGAAAAAGTGGTTTAGTGTATTCCCCAGGGTTTGTGAAGATAGTTGCTTTTAAGTGTTATGTCAAGATTGTGGTAAAAGTTACTAACCCCACAAATAGAAATACATTGTATTAGTTAGTTCAACATGTAGATTTTTTTAAAGGGAGTTTCTTTAAAAAATTGATAGAGGATTGGGTTGAAGTATGTTTATAGTTGAAATTATAATTAAGTTTAGGGCTAAGCTCCTATACCTTTGTACATGTTAATCATGCTTCTTGCTTTGCAGGGTTGGCAAGAATAAAGCTAATTCCATGCTGGTAGATTATCTACCAGTAAGTTAGAAGAGTTGGAGTACACGGGGGGGGGGGGGGGGGGGGGGGGGGGGGGGGGGGGGGGGGCGGTGGTTGTGGATTAAGAATGAGTACATTATGCTAATGTACACATGTGCACGTACATGCATACATAAAGCGCAGGTCTGATCAGGGTATTGTGAAGTAGCTTTTTGGAGTGGTAGAAAAAGGAGAGGGTAGAAGCTCTGAAGGCAATTCTCTTGAGAATCCAGCCTCTCTCCATTTGCCTGGTGGAGTCCTGCCGGAGCTGGCTGAGTTTCCTTGGAGACGTGGTTCCGGCCATGGCAAGTACTTGTTCCCTCTCCTTGAGCAGAAGGATCAGAGCAGCCTGAGCTCTGAGACTTGCACTTCAGCTGTTTTGCAGACTGTGTCCATGCACACTGGCACCAGGGCCCTCACTTGGTCTCATGTGGGTCACTCCCACCAGTGTGAAGAGGCAAAATTGATGCTTGACAGGCAAGGCTGGTGACATAATTAGAACCAAATTTTATTTTTGCCTTCTCCTGTCCCTTTAAATTTTGTCTAGGGGTGGAAGCATTTCCACTGATCTAGATAAAAATTCATCAGATCTTCATGGTTTTGGTTCACTCTTATATAATACACAGAGCTACCATAACTTTTAGGTCTGAAACACTAAGCAGGAAATTGCACAATGCAATATACTACGTTCTTGTTTTACCTTCAAGCTTGTTATTGTCCATAAGGCTGATATGGTTTGTGCAGTCATAGGTAATTCATAATATATAACCTGAACAAGGGCTGGGATTTAGCTCAGTTGGTAGAGCGCTGTGCTGCAGTCTCTGAGGTCCCGAGTTCAATTCCCAGCACTGCAAAAATGGGAGAAGGACCTGGCAATCCACTCCCAAGGCAATCCCGAAACAGTCAGCCATTGAAAACCCTATGAGGGTCGCTATGAGTCGGATACCGACTCGAGGGCACCTAACAACAACAACAACCTGAACAAAGGGTCAGGGCAAATTTAACTCACCACTTGCTACCTTTGGCCATCCAAATGAGTCTTCCATTTCTCTGGTTGGTTATCTCCTCCATGACCATTTTGAGTGTTTAGCTGATCTCAGAAATCACGTTTGTTCCTGCCTATCAGTTTCTCCTCTCTCTGCTCTAATAGCTGAATTCCTTTCCCTTAGTTCAACTGCATTCATCACATCTTTACTGAAATATATGATGTGGAAATGGTGTTGTGGTTGGTGTTGCAAGGAAAACCAGAGATGAGTAAAAAAAGTGGTCCCTGATCTCAAGGTCTCTTTCTGTCCTCTCAGCCTGTCTTTCTTTGATCTTTCATCTACTTATCTATCTCCCTGTCTACCAATAGATTAATAGGCAAATTGTTAATGGACAGGTAGGTGAGTAGGTATATAGAAAGATAGATAGAAATAGACAATAAGTAAATAGGGGAAGTTGTTGTTATTAGATGTCATCGAGTCAGGTCCAACTCATAGTGACCTTATGTATAACAGAATGAAACACTCCCTGACACTGTGCCATGCCCCAGCACTATGTCAGTGCTTCTCTGCTATTCATAGGATTTTTCATGGCTGATTATTTCAGGAATGGGCTGCTGATTCCATTTCCCATTTTTGTGGTGCTGGGGATCTAACCCAGAGCCTCAGACAGCATAAAACAGCTCTCTACCAACTGAACTAAACCCCAGTCCAAAATAAATAGGGTACTAAATATTAAATATACACCTGGTATAGCTAGCTATCTAGCTAGATACATGAATACATACATACATATTCAATAAAGATAAAAACATAGATACATTCTAATAGAAATGGTGGGGAGAAGGATTTAAAACAAGCATTGGAAGACTAAAATAGAACCATATTGGCACATTTGCTTTAATGCAGACACAGCCAAGTATCTGAGGGTGGAAAAAAGGAGCTATTATTATATCTTGCTGGGGAGATCATGAAACATGACCGAGCAAGCTCTTCATGGTCTGCCTTTTGTCCACCTCCCTGGCTCAATCTCACAGAACTCATCCTCAGCATTCTGTCAATTACATTAGCTTTCTTTCTGACCCTCAAACCAGCCCCATCCCTCCCTACTCTGGGATCTCAGGATACACTCTTCCATCCATGTGAAACAATTTATCTTCCTCTCATTACCTTGGGAAAGACTCTGTGGACCCCAGATGGAGCCAGGCTCCCCACTATTCTCACAGCACCCTACATTCTAGATGATACCTCTCAAAACTGGAATTGAATAATCAATGGAAAACTAGATGTTCAGTGTCTTTTGCCTTTCCTTGGCTCTAATGCCAGGTGGGGTTTAGCTCAGTTGGTAGAGTGCTGCTTTGCACTCTCTGAAGCCCTGGGTTTGATCCCTAGCACCAGAAAAATGAGAGAAGGATGTGGCAATTCATTCCCAAAGGAAACCTGAAACAATCAGCCATTGAAAACTCTGTGAGGGTGGCTATGAGTCAGACCAGACTGGATAGCACCTAACAACAACTACAACAAAGGATGTAACATCAAGAGTTAATGAAATATATCTGTCTTGGTCATCAATATATTACCAGCACCCTGGAGCAATGACTTGAACATAGTAGGTATTCAATAAATATTTTTTGAGACAGAATCTCAGTAGGTAGCCCAGGCTGGTCTCCAACTCATGGTCTTCCTGCCCCCACCTCCCCAGTGCTGGGAGGTGCTTACAAATGTGCACCACCCCATCCAGCTCTCAATAAATATTTTTGGAGTGGATTAATAAAGTTGACATCTAGGACTCTTTCTCCTCCTTCTCTTCTGTCTTTCCCTTCTCCTCTAGTGCAGCTCTCCTTCACTTCAATGACTTAGTTATAACTACTTCTTTCCTCTTTGATTCTGCACACTTTCTAAGTCCTCTTGTGGTTTAATAGGACCAGTCTATGAATTGAGAAAAGACCTCCTGTTTATTCTCCTGCTCTACTTTACTCTAGGGGAATATCTAGGTGTTGCAAATAATTCCTTGGAAGACATCACTTGGACCTTGTCTGAGAGGAGGTTGCTACTCAGAGTGTGATCCATAGACAAGTATATCAGCATCACCTGGCAGCTTGTCTGAACTGTAGTCTGGGACCCACATGAGATCAGATTCTACATTTTAACAAGATGCTCAGGTAATGGTGTATATTTCAGAACTGCTATAAAAGAGCAGCCTGCAGCCATAGCACTATGATGTCCAACCCCATCAAATCTCGGAAGCTAAGCACAGTCAGGCCTGGCTAGTACTTGGATGGGAGACCATCCGGGAACACCAGGCGCTGTAGGCTTGGGAGAAGGACCTGGCAACCCATTCCCAAAACATAATCCACCATTGAAAATCCTATGAATAGCAGAGAAGCATGATAATAGTGTTTTAGTTGTACACAGGGTCACTATGAGTTGGACACTCTCTCGACCATACCTAACAACAATAACATAAAAGAGGAGGTGAACTAAATGGGTAGAACATTAGGGAGGTTTCAGTTACGTGATGTGTCCTCTGGGAAGAAGACAAAGGGATGTAGTTAAGAGTGCAAGAGGTTTATTGGAAGATGACCAAAGAAGAGTAAGAGGGAGAGGAAGTAGAGTTCCTTAGGGAAAGCACTCAGGCCATGATGATGCTGTCGTACACTTGTGAAAGGAAAGAGGAGAGAAAGAAGGGTTAGACAGGGAAAGTCTGATTGCAATGTAGATCTTGCAACATCTTGGCCAACCCAATGGGAAGACCCAGAGCAAAGATTACCTATTGGTGGAATTCTGCACAGGGCTGAAGTGGCTAGGTCCCTATAACTCTGCTGGGCTCAGTCTCAGACAGAGGGCTGCCCAGGAGGAGGGTGGCCTCTGCAGGAAAGTAGAGGAAGAGCCAGAAGGTGCAAACAGCTGGAGGCTGTTGGCTAATTGTACCCTTTCAGCTAAGAACTGAGGTTTTTTTAAGTGGAAGTCTGAGTGTCTGTCTCCATGGCTGCCACATGGGACATCTGAAGGTAGTATTGTAATAAACCTGGGAGAGTTGATAAAATGCACAGGAAGCAGGTTTAATAAAATATTGTCTGAATTATGCACTTTTCCAGGAAAGTTTATGCTGTACAGGAACAGCCTTCCCAAGTGTCCCTGGGAGACAGGCTCCAGAAAACTCTTTCCCCTGGGGAGCCTAAGGAGAGCCCATGTGAACTAATATGGCATTCTTATATTTACAGGATGCAGGAGTCAGTAAAGAAGACACGGGGTCATGGGTCTCTGACCTCGCCTTCCACAAGATCACACCTGATCCTCACTGTAACCTCAGAGCCACAGAAGAATAATAGGGGCTGGGGGTGCAGCTCAGTGGTAGAGCACCTGCCTAGCATGCATCAGGCCTTGGGTTCAACCTCCAGTACTGAAAAAAAAAAAAAAAAAAAAAGCCAAGTGGTATATACTCTTCAAACCCAGACACAAGCTTGTATGTCTACATCCTGGTACTCCAACAAACACTTACACAACCAGGACCAAGTTTCCAAACGATCCTTACATGGACAAGAGGCTGTAACATCTACATATATATAAATCACAAAAACACATAGGAACAGAAATAGGTGCTACAATCAGACATTTAAAAATATAATGAGTTTATGGTGATTTAAAACCAAAAAAAAAAAAAATCTAGAGGTTGTATCTGCAACTACTAGAGATGCTTTGAAAGATATTTCCCTTGGCTGTTGATGTCCTCTAAAACTGTGTAGGGTAAGGGCAGGCGGAGATACCCTAGTTTAGAGTTTAGAAGAATTATGTTATCTCAGCCATCCTCCTGCCTCCTGTAGTGGAAACTGGTGCTCTCAGGCCAGATGTTGGGCTGCAGGAGCACCTATGTCTGGAAAGACAATTAAGCACTTATATAGAGGGCTGGAGTATAGGGAGCAAGGCTCCAAATTCTGATGGGTGAGGCTTGAATCCTTGCTTTGTCACTTTCTACCTTGGTGGGCTGGGGTTTAGCTCCTTTGGTAGAACACTGCTCTGCACTCTCTGAGGCCCTGGGTTCAATCCTCAGGATGGCAAAAAATAAGAGAAGGACATGGCAATCCACTCTTGAAGCAATCCCCTATCAGCCATTAAAAACCCTATGAATAGCAGACAAGTACTAAAAATACTGTTTTGTCTGTTGTATGTCGGTTCACTATGTCGGACACTGACTGAACAGCACCTAACAACAGCAACAAAATTGGTGGTACACAATAAGAAAGTAAGTCCCTCTCATAACCATCCTTCTACCCCATCTGCTCACCCAGAGCTCCACGCAGTTGCTAGCTCCAAAGTTCACCAAGCAGAATCAGCCCTTACCAGGATCTTTCAATCCTGCCTCCCCCTCTGAGGGTTGTGGTTTTTACAAATGGCGTTTGGAGGAGAGAATCCCAGGGGTGGTGAGTCTGTAGGGTTAAGAGACCAGACAGTTTATCTCTGGATGGGGCTGCCTGTCTGGGGCTGCCACTGGGTCCTTGCTGGCTGACCACAGCCCCCGGCTATCTGTGATTCCTCCCAAAGAAGAGATACCGTTATTTCTCCAAAGGAAAAGTGTGAAAAGGTCCGTGGTCTCCAGTCTCTCACACTCCGACTCAGCTCAAAGGCTCATCCTTTCCACCCGGGGCAGTTCATTTCCCCTGGAGTCCACTTGGCTTTCTGCAGCTTCCCAGGTGAACTGAAATCCCGAGCTATTCTCATCTGGTTGCCCTGGGAGTTTCGGCGCTCGCGGTACAACCTGTTCCTCCCTCCTCCCTGCTCCCTTCTCCCTTGCTAGCTCCCCGTGCTGTGCCTTTCTAGGCCCCCTCCCTTCCCCAGCCCTGGGCCCCAGCTGCGCCCTCCGGGGAGACACCGGCTGCCTCACGCCCGGGAGGGGAAAAGGGAGGAGGGGAGGAAGCGGGGAGGGGCGGAGGGCGGAGGCCGCGCCGCGCAGCCAGAAAGGGGCGGCTGAAGGTTGCATCTGCTGGAAGGAGGCTTTTCGGCTGCTTGGTAACGGGCTGCCAGAACACAGAGAGAGGCAGAGAGCAGGGCAGCGGCTTCTTGACGTCAGGACCAGGCGAGGGGATCGTGCCAGCAACCCCAGCCCGCCCCAGAGCCACAGCGGCCGACGGCTGGAGAGGGGCCCCACGGAGGCGCGGGCGGAGCGGGCGTGGAGGGCTCGAGAGCCGGTCCGCTGCGGCGCAGCATGCCCTCTGAGCTCGGGCCATGGAGATCGCCCTGGTGCCCCTGGAGAACGGCGGTGCCATGACCGTCAGAGGAGGAGGTGAGGCCCCGGCAGGCTGCGGGCAGACGACGAGGGGAGAGCTCAGGTGCCCCCCGACGGCGGGGCTCAGCGATGGGCCCAAAGAGCCCGCGCCAAGTGGGCGCGGCGCGCAGAGGACAGCAGACCCGGGAGGATGGCCTTTGCCTGCGCTGCCCCAGGAGCTGCCTCAGCCTGGAAGGCCATCTCCCGAAGATGAGGACGGGGAAGGCGACCCCGGCCTGGGCATGGTGGAGGACCAGGCACCTGGCGCCGGCGCCCTGCATCACCAGCGGGTCCTCATAAACATCTCTGGGCTGCGCTTCGAGACGCAGCTGGGCACCCTGGCGCAGTTCCCCAATACCCTTCTGGGGGACCCAGCCAAGCGCCTGCGCTACTTCGACCCCCTGAGGAACGAGTACTTCTTCGATCGCAACCGGCCCAGCTTCGACGGAATCCTCTACTACTACCAGTCCGGGGGCCGCCTGCGGAGGCCGGTCAACGTCTCCCTGGACGTGTTCGCAGATGAGATCCGCTTCTACCAGCTGGGGGACGAGGCCATGGAGCGCTTCCGGGAGGACGAGGGCTTCATTAAGGAAGAGGAGAAGCCCCTGCCGCGCAACGAGTTCCAGCGCCAGGTGTGGCTTATCTTCGAATACCCGGAAAGTTCGGGGTCCGCTCGGGCCATCGCCATTGTCTCGGTTTTGGTCATCCTCATCTCGATCATCACCTTCTGCTTGGAGACCCTGCCAGAGTTCAGAGATGAACGCGAGCTGCTCCGCCACCCCCCGGTGGTGCCTCACCAGCCCCCTGTGTCCGCCTCCGGGGCCAATGGCAGCGGGGCCCTGGCACCTCCCTCTGGCCCCACGGTGGCGCCGCTCCTGCCCAGAACGCTGGCGGACCCGTTCTTCATCGTAGAGACCACGTGTGTCATCTGGTTCACGTTCGAGCTGCTTGTGCGCTTCTTTGCCTGTCCCAGCAAGGCAGAGTTTTCTCGGAACATCATGAACATCATTGACATTGTGGCCATCTTCCCCTACTTCATCACCTTGGGCACGGAGCTGGCAGAGCAGCAGCCAGGGGGTGGAGGAGGGGGTGGCCAGAACGGGCAGCAGGCCATGTCCCTCGCCATTCTCAGGGTGATCCGCCTGGTGCGCGTGTTCCGCATCTTCAAGCTGTCCCGCCACTCCAAGGGGCTGCAGATCTTGGGCAAGACCCTGCAGGCTTCCATGAGGGAGCTGGGGCTGCTCATCTTCTTCCTCTTCATCGGAGTCATCCTCTTCTCCAGTGCCGTCTACTTCGCAGAGGCAGACAACCAGGGCTCCTACTTCTCCAGCATCCCTGATGCTTTCTGGTGGGCGGTAGTCACCATGACCACCGTGGGCTACGGGGATATGAGGCCTGTGACCGTGGGGGGCAAGATCGTGGGCTCACTGTGTGCCATCGCTGGGGTCCTCACTATTGCCCTACCTGTGCCTGTCATCGTCTCCAACTTCAACTACTTCTACCACCGGGAGACCGACCATGAGGAGCAGGTGGCCCTGAAGGAAGAACAAGGCAGCCAGAGCCATGCATCTGGGCTGGATGTAGGAGGCCAGCGGAAGGCCAGCTGGGGCAAGGCTTCCCTCGGCAAGGCTGGGGGATCCCTGGAGAATTCAGACAGTACTCGAAGGGGTAGCTGCCCACTAGAGAAGTGTAACCTCAAGGCCAAGAGCAATGTGGACTTGCGGAGGTCCCTGTATGCCCTCTGCCTGGACTCTAGCAGGGAAACAGACTTGTAAAGGGAGATCCAGGCAGAGGGGTGGCAGTGTGGTGGAGGAGAGGGGTGGCCTCCTGAGGCTGGGTACCTACTTTATACCGCTGAGTATTCCAAGCCCTCCTCACCAAAGTCTGTCTCTCTTTTCCATCTTTCTTTCCTGCACTCCAACCCCCCACGTTCCCTCTTCTTTCCAGGACATCAAGGGTCGCCTATTTTTAAAAATGTACCACGTTCCATGACGCAGGAGCTGTTGAAATGGTGAGCACAGTGAAATGGATAGATTTGTAGCCAGTTTTCTATACCCAGCAGAGGGATAACCCAAACAAAAATGACTTTAAATAGCTTAGATCCCAAGAGATTCTGTAGCCCTCCCCATTCATGTGTCCCAAACTGCTTTACATTAGGATTTTATGTGTGTGTAGGGGAAAATATTATTTTTATGGCTGGTAAGTGGATTTTTGTTCTGTAGTTCACACGGAGAATATGTGGATGTATGCTAAAGATATACATTGAATTTATGGGAGAAAGAGTTGTTGTGTTCTTTTCCTGGGATATTTAGAGCCAGAGACCCTGGCTCCACTGTTTAGGCTTCTGTGTCTCCAAGCCTCTCTCTTGTCTGCGAAGTGGTATTGGTGCTTTGCATCTAGGATAGAGAATGTTCTGGAAGAGAGGCAAACCTGACCTTTTCTGTGTGCCTTAAACAGTTCTAGTAACTTTCTTCAAAAAGCATTTTAATGATGTTGGAGGAAGACTTCTGATAATTCACTCTATATTTATCCCAGGAAATAAAATGTGACTGGGTTGAGGCAAGTGTTAGCATTTCTACAAGCAATACATTTTTGAAAATGTAACTTAGAGTCCGTCACTCACTGTTTCTGGTTTTGAGTCAAGAGTATCATCTTGACTGGAGTGGGAAATTTGGGAAGCTCATGATTTGCTCAGCAACATCTTTTTGATGGCTCTCAGCCTCAGAGGGGATGATAGGGGGACTGTTTGTCTCAGGCTGTGTGTGACATGGATGCCCTGCTCCATGCTGCTTGATGTATGGTATTGCACTCACAGTCATCACTGACTGTGGGCAGAGGGGTTAAAGAAAAAGAGTGATGAGGACTCTGTCCCCACTCTAACCTCCAGCCAAACAGTCCCACTTCAGTCCCCCCGGGGCTGGATTTCTTAAGTCTCCTTTTTGCAGGTTTGAAGCTATCCTTAGTGTGGCTTAGAAAAGCTCTGAGAAACCAGCTCAATTCTCCCAGATGTGAAGCAAAAGTGCAGCCTGGTGTGAAAGATGTGGAGAGAAAGTCCCTCGTGCTCACTACTCTGTGGTGAGGCAGAGGAATGAGCAATGTCTTGAAGGAGGGGGATGGCAGTGCCAGCCACCCAGAAGGGTTTGCTTATTTTGCTTAAAGGCCAATTTGGGCAGATTGTGGCCTTGCCGCCAGTAATCTCTAAACTCAGAATTAATCCCTTTCCTCCTTTCTCACTGGAAGGTTGAGGCAAAACATCATAGTAGGTTTAATATTGGCTACAATTTCTCTCTGGGATTATTTATTGGGCTTCCTGCTGATGCCTCTCCTGCTGAAGAATCTACAGACTGGTTGTTTTCCAGGGAGGGCTCCTGGGCCTCTGTCACCCTCCCCCCAGCACACCAGTGGGCTTAATGGCTAATGCTCAGGGTGTGTCCCAGTCTTCCTGTGGCTGAGGGAGGAACTGGGAGTTATGGATTGAAATAAGAGGCAGCATAAAAGCCAGTGTCTGTGAAGGCCCAGAGTCATTTCCAGTCAAGAAATGGTAACAGCCAATCTGAGAAGGAAACAGAAGGATGGGCAGGCAGGGCTCTGCTGGTTTTCATTACATGCTAAAACAAAGAAGAAGAACAGAGAGACTCTATTTATTTATAATTATAGTCTGCCTAAAAGCAGGTACCTTGGCGAGGCTCAACTCCAGTCTAACCTCCCAGCCCTATATTCTTGTAGAGCTAAGGTTTGAGGTTTAGCCCAGTGATAACCCAAGGGCTTTTCCCTCCCTACAGAACAAAACAGGTGTCCCCCTCTTTAAGCTTTAGGCTTAAGCAACTAGAGAGCAGCACCCAGGGCTTAGGGATGTCCAGGTACCTGAGGAGGTATTCCAATTCAAAGGATCTGTATCCTTAAAACGTCAAGAAAGAGGTGTCATCTTACATACATCTCAGGGTTACTGTGAAAGAAATGAGAAAGTGAGGCTCCCTATTTTGCGTGGTGAGGAAGAGATACCTTGGAGCAGGTTTACAAAGGGTGTCAGGATGGTTCACGAGGGAACCTTGGGGCTGGGACCGTAGGTCCCTGTTGCAGCCTCCCATATTGGGGCCCAGGGATGGAGGACCCATCCTGGGGCACTGGGAAGACTCTCAGTAGGTGCTTCAAAGTGTGTCATTGTCTTCATATTCTCAAAGCACCTGTTACTCCGATTCTGGAACTTGGCCCCCTCTTTTATCCCAGCGACCGTGGTTTGCCTTGGGCACAATTAGTGGGAAAGTGATCTGAATGTCAAGGCTCTTCCATGGGCGACTGAGGTGGGGAGCCCCTTCCTGTCCTCTCCCACCCTCCCCTTCTGTGCTCTCACGGATTTTCCAGACTTTACTTTCCTGAGGAGATTAAATCAAGTGGCCTCAGCCAAGCTTTTTATCCAGATGTTTCTCCTTGGCTCCCACAGCAGGCTTTATACTCTACCAGCTGGGCTTATAATCTACCAGCCCTGGCCACCAAGGCATGGTGAGCAGGGCATGCTCAGGCATTGTGCACTTTGTGAGGACAGCCAAGCATTCATCCTCTTCATTTTCACTATTTATTGTTTTCTTTTCCTGCCCATATGTTCACCAAACCTTAAGCACTTACAGCTTCCAGGAAAAAAAAAATCTTTCCACTTACTTTAAAAGCCCTAGCCCCTTGATCTGCCCTGCACTCCCTGGATCTGCTCTACTCCCTGGAGCAGGGAATGAAAAGTGTACTGGCCCCTGAAGAATTTTCCCATAGAGCTGGGATTTGCATTACTCTAAGTGAATAATGTAAGACTCCCAGGCTTGGGGTGGATGGAACAGAGGGTTTCTTTCAGGGTGAGGGCACTTTGCTCCAAGTCCCCTCCAGGATGGCAGGTTTGTGCACAATGCCATTTGGCCCTGGGTGAAGATCAAGTACTCTTCTAGCTCCTTTGGCTTTAGCAGCACCTGTCTACTGAGCCTGGCTATCTGTCTCCTAGGTGTGGTGGGGAATACTGCAAGCAGATTTCAAGACATGGTCCCTTCTTTACAGAGCTTACAGTCTCCCTAAGGAAGCAGTTAGTGAAAAAATCAAAGCAAGTCCAATACGATCACATGCAAGCTCATTCCTTGCAGAGGTCCTGAAATGAAGTGTCAAAGATCAGATGTGGGTCATGTAGGATCCATGTGGACTATAGGAGAAAAGGAAGCAGGGTGGCTGGAAGAAGGGAGGGCGTCTGGGTGAGGTCACATGAGCAGCAGTCCAGAGAAGAGCTGCTGCCCTTGGCCCAACACTGCCCTTGGGGATGTACTCCAGAGTTACACCTAGGGCCCGCGGTGGGAACTCCATCTTGCCAAGAGCAAGGGACTCAAAGATTGTTTAGGGTAGTGCTTGAGAACATTTCTGAAAAGGGTCCTCTAGTAAATATTTGAAGCTTTGTGGGCCAAGAGGCAAAACTGAAGCTATTATGTGGGTATTTATATAACTATTTAAAAATGTTAAAAAAAAAAGACTTCTGCGTGAGAGCTGCACACTCTTGTCACATCAGTTTATCTGCTTCCTGGGGATCCTGTCATGCCTGGGAAGACTGCATCCTTCTCCTTTGATCTGATTTTACTCAATTTGACTTGTATTTATTACCAATGCCAACCCCTGATTTGGGGAGGGATCCACACTGCCATTGCCAAGCCCAGGGAAAGCCTTATAAGGAAGACACAGCTTTCTTCTGCCATCTCACGACAGTTAGATCTTTCTGTGTGGCTGTGGGACAGGGTACTGTATTTCCACACAGGAGAAAGAAGATGCCAAACTGGAAATTCTGCCTGGGAATCTTGGCAGTGGCTTTAACCAGAGTTGATGGCGGCAATGGCCCAGACTGCCCAGGGTAGGTGTCCTCCTTCTGGCCTTGAGTCTTTTCCTGGACGTGACATTGCGTAGGCAGCCTGGAGATTACACTTCACCTGCCCCTTTTCACCTGATGCTTTCCTGGCCTTAGAAGGAGTCCTTGGGCTGGTGCATCTTCTGTGCACATATATAGCCTTGTGCATTGTGGGGTGGCATGGCCCAGCTTGAAGTAAGTCACCTCCAGCACATGGGCCTCTGGACAGAGAAAGGCACTCGTTACTCCCTCTTTTAGTTGCTCTAATGTCAAGCTTTGTGCCATGGGATGTTTCAGCTGGAAGGGAAATTCCATATAACCTGGTCTGTCCTACTTCTTCACAGATAGGCCAACTGATGCCCAGAGTGAAGAGGTGACATACCAAGGTCACACCCCCAGTTAATGCAGGACTGGAATTGTTTTCCCTGACTCCCAGGCTGGATTTCCCTCAGGAAGTCCACTTGCTTCTTTTTCAGGAAGGTCTTCAAGTTCTTACGAAGCTGCCCCCCACCTACCCTGAATCCTGAGGCACACCTGTCCCACACTTGCTTCTTGAAGCCAGTGGCCTGGGAAGGTTGCCTGTGGGGTACAGTCATGTTTGTGCAACCCCATTCTGACTCCTCTGATTTTATGTACTTCATTTAGCTTGTATTTATTGCAAATTTCAAGCCTATATAGGCAATGGAGATACAGCATTGCGATGAACAGGGTCCCATAAACAAGCATCTCATTGTCTACCAGGGGGAAGCATTAACATTTCTAATCCCGTATACTTAGTAGTGTCATTCATTCATTCATTCATTCCTCCATTCATTCAACAAATATTTGTTTAGCAAATATTTGCCATGAGGCAAGCACCTTGCTAGGCATTGTAAATAACTGGCAAGATCTTCCCTGACGGGCTTTCCAGTCTAGTGGGGAGAGTCAACAGTAAAGTGTGCAAACAAACAGGGATAATTTTCAAACAGAGGTAGGAGATATAGAGGAAACAAGCATTGTGGTGCGTGGGGGAGAGACGTGCCACTTAGAGACATTTATGTAATTGGACAGGTTACATTGAATGAAGCAGACAAGGCATGGGGTGGGGCAAAGAATGGGGACAGGAATATGGGGACTATGGGGACCTAGCAGGGAACCGATGGTTCTTTTCACTGGCAGAGGTTGAAGGCCAAGGATCCCTGGAGTGCTGCAGGTAGGTTTTGAACCCCAGCACTGCTCCTGGTCACTTCCCACTGAGGAAGGGGAAGGGGGCCCTGTCATTGCAGACAGCACAGCCAAGTCACACAGCTGGACCTTCTCACTTAAGGAGGCATGAGTTCCTTCTGGAAGCAAATAATGGATTTCAATTGATTTTCTTCCTTGAATTTGGGAGGATAATAGGCAAAATCCCTCAGTGCTCCTTGATTATGTGCAACTATTAAGAGAGCCAAGTAGATTCTAAGTTTGTGCTAAGTAGTACAAATCAGTGATCTGGGACTTCCAAGGTGACAGGTCCCAAAATGAGGGGTGAGTGCAAGGGGAGAAGAAACACTGCACATCTAGCATTCTTTACAACTATGGCTAGAGCAGGAATAGAAAATGGAAAATCTAACAGGGGATGTGGGGGGTCAGGAAGAGAAAGTGAACTATGTGCAATCTTGCCATTGCTTGAAAGTTCAGAGCTAAAGTTCCATTTGCACCTGCGTGGGGATCTTGGCTTTGGAGCACACTCTTTCATGGTTCTTTCAGAACTGAAGCACTCTGTCTTCTATCCTGCCCAAACTACTCCCTCCTTCCAGTAACTCTCCCATAGGTGCTAGGCCTTTCACCCTGGGGTGTGGCCCTATCTTTGGCAAAGGCTGAGGTGTGTGCAGTGGCCAGGAGCAAGCGGTCAGCACTGACCATCCAGGGAGCTTCCTCAGTTTCCTGTCCTCTCACTGAACCCTCCATAACTTCTCTCATGGGTGACATCCTGGACCCTGACACGGTCACTTCTGCCTCCTCCTCCTGCCCCTCCAGTCAGCTGGTCCAAGCCTGCCAGTCCTAGGTACCACTGTGGGGACAGAAATGAGATAGAGTTCACCCTCAGGAAACTTATGTACTGATGTGAGCAAGCTATGCCTACCTGTGCTTGAGAAGATGAGTAAGAATCATTACAAACAAAACTAAAACCAAAACCCACCTATCAGTGTCCCAAAAAAATAGAATTGTGACTAAATGTTTGGGGATTGACCTAAATCCAGTGGAATCATTTGAGCCAAAAATCTCATAGGTAGTAGGGGGTGGGGGGCAGGTTATCTTTGGAAGAGTGTGAAGGGAAGATCACATGGGTTTACTGTTAATTAATATATCTTACCCATTCTCTTGCCCCTGTGAGCCTCCCCTCAACTCCACAGCCCTCTCCTGTGACTCATCACTCCATCCCTTGTACTGGTTGGCTGTGTCCTGTCTTATCTCCTACTAGGTTGGGCTCTTGCTCACTCAGCAGGTGGTATCTCGTGACTTGCTGTGGCTCTGTCTCACTTAGACACCATCTTGGACACAGATCAAGCCTTTGCGCTCTGACCTGATAGTGACAGATCAATAGTGGTTTATTGAACCTCAAGTTCACATAGAAAAAAATCATAATCTTGGCCATTTTTCCCCTTAACTCTTCAGTTTTACGTTAATTAATCTCCTGGAATCAAGCTACTTTCAGAATTCCTTAGTTTCATTGTTTGCTAATTGTTATCACTTGGACTGCCACACCAGACCCGAACTTTAGGAAGTTCTAAGAAGCAATCCCCAAACAATCCACCATTGAAAATTGTATGAATAGTAGAGAAGCACTGACGATAGTGCTGGGCATGGTGCAGTGTCAGAGAGTGTTTCAATCTGTTGTATATAGGGTTGCTATGAATTGGACCCAATTTGATGACACCTAACAACAACAAGTGCTTGTAATGTGACACTATTTCAATGTAATTATTGTAAGTTTTCAACTTACTGCTATTATAAAACTGAAAGTTGAAACAACAGCTTTGCTCCAAAGAGGTGTCTCTCTGGCAATGTATTATAAATGACCGAGATCAGTACCACCTGAATGGTGCCTCTGTCACCCATGCCACTTATAGGAAATGGGCAGGAGGTGCCCATGCCTGCATGTCTGCCTTCTCCCCCACAGATTACACTTTCCATGGCTGCAGTCACTTGCACTTGAAGTGGGCGTCACCTAGGTAACAGAGGCAGGAGGTCCCACATGCACTTAGGTGGCCCCAGCATCCAGCTGCAATTCAAGTTGAATAACTAAGGCAGACAAATGGCAATTGCTTAGCATCTGTTCCTCTAGTGCCCTCTCTCTGAAGAGTACTTGTTATCATCATTGTTATTATTTGTTCTTCTTGTTTGTGTGTAGTACAATCTTCTATGTCGTTCACATCATTTGGATGCAGTTTTGAACTGGAGTCTGGGGTGGCCATAGCCACCTCCTCATGGTCTTTTGGCTTCTCTATCACTTTCTATCTCCAGTCCACCCTACCTATGACTTCCCAATGAATCTCTTCAGAGCACAGCTCCTATCATCATGTCATTCCAGGGCTCCCAAACAGGATAATTTTAGTCATTTCAGCCTGACTTTGAAAGCCCTCCCATAGTGTGATGCCAAATACATCTTCATAAAGATGTCTTTAGTCCATCCTGTCCAAAATCATTTCCCTTCTCTGATGCTCCTTTCACGAGCATGTCCTGCCCCAGCTGTGGCTTGTTGTTCCCCCACCTCTCTCCCAGCCAAGCTCAAGTCCGTCCTTCAGAGGAGAACATGGCTCCTCATCTTCCAGTTCATCTCAGCGCCTAGAATTGGGCCTTGACTATCGCAGGTGCTGCGGACTGCACTGACTCCTCCTTTGCCTTAAAATGCAATCACTTCTGGGCCCTCACATTGAAAGTGAAAGCAAGGATGTAGTTGCTTCTTGGTTGGCGTCCAGGCAGTGGTGGGAGGATGGTCGTCAGTGGACAGTCCACTCTGCATTGCCCTGACTCTCCAGGTGCGGAGGGCAGGTAGATGAAATGTGTCATATAAGCTGAGACTTCTGGAAGCATCAAGGACAATTTTATGGTCAAGGACTCAGAGGAACGTTGCACAGGCCAAGGGAGAGCTATCGGTCAGGGATGGGAGAGAAGGTGAGTTGAGAGACCCAAGCAGAAAGTTAGAGAAGTCAAAACCAGGTAAAAAAAAAAATCACGATGAAACTGAAGGTGGTGGCACGCACCTGTAACTCCAGCAACTCAGGAGGCAGAGGCAGGAGGATGATGAGTTTGAGGCTAGAGGCAGCCTGTGTAAATTAGTGAGAGCCTGTCTCAAAATAAAAAGTGAAAAATGGGCTGGGGGTGCAGCTCAGTGGAAAAGCATTTGCAATGTACGCAAGTACGTGTGAGTCCCTAGGTTCAACCCCACAGTACAACAAACAACAACAACAAAAAAAAAAAAAAAAAAAAAAAAAAAAAAAAAAAAAAAAAAAAAAAAAAAAAAAAAAAAAAAAAAAAAAAAAAAAAAAAAAAAAAAAAAAAAAAAAAAAAAAAAAAGAAAAAAGAAAAAGAAAAAGAAAAGAAAAGAAAAAAAAAGTAAAGAAAAAAAGAAAAAAGTTGGTGGCAGATAGAGTAACTGTGACTCCATGGCTGTCTGCCAAGGAAACCCCCAGTGCACTTGTTGATCAGATAAGTCTTATTATCTGTGACTCTCCATCCCCTCCTTTCTCCCAAAATTCCCCAACTTGGAAGATGACTTCAATAGTCTCCCATGAAGAGGTAGGTGGTTATAGGGCGGTGAAATTTTTTCTTTTCTTTATTTTCTGCTGTTATTTCCAGGGAGGACCACTGGGTCTCCAGGTTAGTTAATAACAATACCAGCAGCAGGTGGAACCTGTTGGGCCAAGTTCAACCAGGTCATCATCTATATTCTGAGCTCCCCCATGCCAGCTGCTGTGCTGGATGTAGGGATCTGGGCATACACAAGACATCAGGGAGCCCTCTGTGGCATCTGATCATGACTTCTACCTCAATCCGATATAAAACTCATGTCTCCAATCCTTGGCCTGGATGAGATCTTTAGAACCTCTAAGCACTGCAAAGAATCACAATGCTCTGACCTCACTCAAAACAAAACAAGATGAATGGTCCTCAAAACCCTAATATTTCCCTTAGTGCTTCTCATTGAAATGTCAAAGGTCAAGTTGTCTCAAAAATGTCTGGGTCCCCTGTTCAGCTGGTGTAGCTAAGTTTATCTTCACCCAGTCACCCAGCTCACCTTGCCATCCACAGGAGGTCCCTTCTCACGCTATCAGGACCACATCATGGGGTCCAATCGTGGGTAAGGCAGTTCTGTCTGGGTGGGTTTGCAAGTGGGAAATGGATTTCAGATGGTGACAGAGGGTGGTCACCAGGGCAGACCTGAGCCTGGATGGAGCTGGAATTTCCCAGAGCCCAAGAGGGGCCTTTGTTCTGCAGCTCTGAAGGAGCCATGCTGATGCCACCCCCAGCAGGGTCTGGCTCACTGAAAGAAGTCCAAGCTGAGGACTGAGCTTCTGCTGTGAATTAGAGCTCACCGTCAGCTTGGGCCACCCTCATGCTGTGGGCAGCACAGGAGATTGAGTGTGAAAACGGTATTCCAGAAATGAAGGACAATTGCCTGAAACAAAGGAGTGATGGTATGATCATAGAGAAGAGTGTGAGTGAGACCGTGATTTGTGTGTTAAAGAAATGTGAATGGCCAGGCATGGTGGCTCATAATCCCAGCGGCTGGGGAGGAAGACGCAGGAGGATCGCAAGTTCAAGACCAGAGGCAGTCTGTGTAATTTAGCGAGACCCTGTTTCAAAAAGTAAAAAGAATGGGCTGTGGGCACAGCTCAGTGGTCCAGCACTTGCAAAGCATACAGGCGCAAGGCCCTTGGTTCAAGCCCCAGTACTGCCAAAAAAAAAAAGAAAAAAAAAAAGAAAAGAAATGTGAATGAAACCTCACTGTGGACTCAATAGAATTTTTAAGCAAACGTGTGCATTTATGTCATATGAATAAATAAATGTTCAAAGGGACCATTTTGGAACAGGCTATGCAAGTAACTAGGAAATGTTCCTACTTCTGTAAATATTTTGGAATTGTCCTTTGGGAACACATTCAAATTCAGCTCTGAGTTGACAGATGTCTCATTTTCAGATGGCATATTCCCAGTGTACTTGAAAGGGCTAATAGTTACTCACACTTTAGTGTGAACTAGTTAAATCAAATGTAACTTAGTCTGATACCCTGGGGAATGGGAGTTTAAGCCTAGGGATAAGGGGAAACAGAGCTTGTCAGTAGGATGCTGGATGGCAGCACAGGTTACAAATTCTGGGGAGGGGGAAACTCAGGGCCCCTGGAGAACAGCTGGACAGCATGCTCTGCCTAGGAGGCATAGGATTCAAGGGCTGGAGTGCAGGGGCTGAGAGTGGAATAGAGAACTGGAAAGATGTAATAAGGAGCCTGGGGCCAGCACAGCAAGAGGTATTCATTAGTCAAGCATTCTGGCTAAATAAGTGAGGTTTGGAGGCAAGCAGATCTGAGTTTGAATCCTGCTTTTGTCATTTATTAGCTATGTGACCAAATGCAAGCAATACCTGTCTAAATGGGCTATCATAAAATAAATTTTTGCAACTATAAAATAGGCATAATTATAGGGCTTCCTTTCAGAGTTGTCATGGGACAAATACAATAAACGGCATCCGGCTAGGAATGTTGCTCAGTGGTAGAAGTGTTTCCTAGTGTGCATGAGGCCTTAAGTTCCATCCTTAGCACTGCAAAAATAAATTTGTTGTTGTTGTTAGGTGCCATCTAGTTGGGTCCAACTCATAGTGATCCTCATAGGGTTTTCAATGGCTGATTGTTTTGGGATTGCTTTGGGAGTGGATTATCACATCCTTCTCCCATTTTTTGTGGTGCTGGGGATCAAACCTGGGTTCTCAGGGAGGGGGGAGCAGCACTCTATCAACTGAGATAAATCCCAGCCCCACAAAAATAAATAAGGAGATAAAATAAATAGTAAAATAAACCATATGGATGTTTTCTACGCAGCAACCCATCAGTAAAGGTAAGTTGGCATTATTATTATCATGTAAAGTTCCAGCAGAAACCTAAATCAAAGCTCCCCTCAAAACAACACTGTCAAGTTTAATTCAGCAAGATTTATTGAGTTCTTTTTTTTATTAGAAATTTTTAATGTACATCATAATGTGATTCATTTTGACATGCTTTTCGTTGTGACAATTTTCATATATGCAATTTGATAAGCATTATACATATAGGTTACCCCTTACCCTCCTCTATGTTTCCCCCCTCCCACCTTCCTATCTAAGTTTCCCATCCAAGTCTTCTCTATCTTTTACTATATAGTATTTTTCTATACGTCCCCATTTCTGTTTAAGATAGAAACTTTTCCTGTAGTGGTCTTTGTTTCTATCTTGTTAGAACAATTACATGCGATTTTTAGTCCATTTGTATTGACCTCATTCTTATCTTCCCTCCCCCCCTTTTAATGTGATCTGACCTTTGAATAGGATTTTTCCTTCTTGTAATTTTGAGTCAGCTCTCTCATATGAGTGAGAACAT
>VMDO01024003.1:0-30531 GCA_007922755.1 Pedetes capensis
CTTTTGAATTGTGGTGCTGGAGACGTCTATTGAATATACCATGGACTGCCAAAAGAACCAACAGATCTGTCCTAGAAGAGGTACAACCAGTGTGCTCCTTGGAAGCAAAAATGGCCAAACTGCGTCTTACATATTTCGGACATGTAGTCAGGAGAGAACAATCCCTGGAGAAGGACATCATGTTTGGAAGAGTGGCAGGCCAACAGAAAAGAGGAAAACTCTCCACCAGATGGATTAACACAGTGTCTGCAACAATGGGCTTAAACATAAATAAGATGGTTTGCCTGGCACAGAATCGGCAAGTGTTTCGATCTGCTGTACATAGGGTCGCTATGAGTCGGACTCGACTCGACGGCACCTAACAACAACAACAACAACAAGTCAGATACCTACTGGATGGCACCTAACAACAACAAGAACAATTATTGTGATTATAATTTTAATTATCTATGATTTTGTGTTTTTTACTTTGATTTGTGTAATTTACACAAAACTAATTTATTTATTGTACTTTTTATTATAGATATATTAATCTTAAACTAATCTTAAACATTTTTACTTAAGATCCAGGGAGTCTCTTCTAACTCACACAAATCACTCTTTGGGCTATTAGTGACCCTGCTGCTACATCCTCTACAGAAAATAGACCTGATATTTAAAATAGAAACTCATAGAAACAGAGAGTAGAATGTTGGTGGTCGGGGACTGGGTGGAGAGGGAAATAGAAAGTTGCTTTTCAACAAGTGTGAAATTTTAGTCATGCAAGATGAATAAATTACAGAGATCAGCTAGATGACCTATGCCTATACTTAAGAGTATGCACTAAAACAATTTCTTAAAAGAGTAGATATTAAATTAAGTGTTCTTGGCACAATGCAAAAATGATAAATGAAATAATATTGTCAGGATATGCTTTTCTGTGTGTATGTATATATTTAGATAGATGATTGATAGATAAGTTATCCTTCATGCTAATAAAGTGACTAACATGCATCTAAAAGGAAAATAGATCTCAGAAAGTTTTTAAGAATTTTAAACATCTTTCTAAAATTGTGCTCCATCATGAAACTTTCCTCCCAGTCTATCATTATTTCAATTTTTTTGTAAACATTAACTCTTACTTCACTTCCCCCCAAATAACTTATTTAGCATTTATATATTGCTTCATGTCTTTTTTCCCCATCATTGGATATGTCTGTTCTATTTCCTGCTCACCCAAATTCTAGGACTTAAATCCTATCCTTTTCATGAAGTTTCCTTTGAAAACTTTGCTCATAGTGAACTCTCTTGCTTATCTGATTCCTAAAGCACAAATTATTCTCACCAATCACCTGGCAATTGTATTGTTGATTCTTAATTTGTGCTAAACTTAACAACATTGTAAAATCCCCTTGAAGATAATTCTAAGGCTGAGTTGTCTAAAACCACTTTCTTAAGGGTAGAAATGTTCTATGCCTGTGCTTTCCAACATGGTAGCCACTGGCTATGTCAAGCTATAGAACACTTGAAATATAACTTATTAAATTTTAATTCTAATTTAATTCATGTAGCTAGTGGCTTTCATAATGGGTAGTGAAGCTCTAAAATCTTTTGTACTTACCCCACTCTTTCACTCAGGATTGTTGTTGTTAGATGCCATCAAGTTAGGTCCGACTCACAGTTATCCTACATACAACAGAATGAAACACTTTCTTACACTGTGCCATGCCCAGCACTATCTCAGTGCTTCTCTGCTATTCATAGAGTTTTCAGTGGCAGATTGTTTGGGGAGTAACATAACAGTTTATAAGAGAGTGACATGAATAAGATGATGGAATAGAAGGCTTCAGCCATTGACATTTCCAAAATCCTGATTTTGCAACCATTGGTGGCAATAAAATGTCTTTATGAGAGTGCTGAGATCCAAATAAGAGATTACAGCACCTAGGCAGAGCACAGAAATAAGAAAACTCACAATGAAAATGGTAAGAAAAACAATTCCACTTGCTCTACATCACCCCTCCACAGTGCAGTGCCAAGAGAGATCCCCTCAGCTGGAAAGTTCTCCCAGTGAGAAAAGAGAGAATGAAATGAGCATACAACTTTCACATCCTTTCAGAGTAATTCTTTGAGAATTTCACTTCAGTCTAGCCTAAACCACCCCCCCCCAAAAAAAAAGAAGAGAAAACAAGCATGGCATAATCACCTGGGAGTACCAAGAACAAAGAAAAGGGACAGATGCTATAAACAACTGGTACAGAAATCTCACATGCTGGCCTACAGTCTCCATTAGCAGTGCCCCTTGCCTTCCCATGGACTCCAGTACCATCTCCCTCACCTCATTGTAGACACTTGCAGAAAGCCTGCCTACCACACACTTTGACAACATGTCTGACTACTAAAGGCATTTTCCTATCAAAGCTAGTCTACATATTAACAGACATATTATCACTGAAATGCACACAACAACATAAGGCTACAAGTATAAAGAATCAGGGAGACAAGACACCATAAAAGAAACAAAACTCCCATAATTGACTTTAAAGAAATGGAGAACTACAAAGTGACTGATAAAGAACTCAAAACAATCATGTGCAAGTCAGTGAGTTATAAGAACGCAGGAAACTAAATGATATCAGGAAAACAATACATGAACAAAATGACAAGGTCATCAAAGACATAGAAACCCTTTTAAAAAAACAAACAAAAAAATAGAAGTTCTGGAATTGAAGAATGCAGGGACCAAGCTGAAAACTTCAATAGAGAGCTTTGACAACAAACTCAATCAAATAGGAGAGAGACAAGACATTTGAAATTATGCACTCAGAGGCGGAAAAAAAGGAATATAAAAGAATAATGGAACACCATTAAATGAACCCAAATACACGTTATGGAAATTCAAGAAAGAGAATAGAAAGAAAAAGGGACAGAAAACTTATTTTAAAAATAATGACTGAAAACTCCCCAAATCTAAGGAGGAAATGGACATATAGTTTTATGAAGTCTAAATGATCCGGAAGAGGTTGCATCTAAGGAAGGCTAAACTGAAACACTATAACTAAATTATCAAAGGTCAAAGATAAGGGCTAAAAGTAGAGCTCAGTAGTAGAGCACATGCCTAGAATATGCAAAGCCCTGGGTTTGATCCTCAGCACCACAGAAACTAACTAACTAAATAAGTAACAATCCCCAGCCAAGACTACTATGTCAAGCAAAACTGTTCTTTAAAAATGAAAGATTTAGGCACCATCACACATGCCTGTAATCCCAGAAACTTGGGAGGCTGAGGCAGAAGGATCATGAGTTCAAGATCAGAAGCAGCCTGCATAATTTAGTGAGACCCTGTCTGAAAATAAAAATAAAAAATGTGTGAGGGGAGCAGCTCAGTGATAGAGCACTTACATAAGCATGTGCAAGGTTCTGGGTTCAACTCCTTGGTACTGCCAAAAGAAAAATAATTTTTAAAAAAGAATGAGAAATAAAGACATCCCAGAGAAGCAAAAAGAACAGATGTTGTGGCTAGGAATGAGGATGGGTCACAGGTGGTAAAAGAATTTACCAGATCTTAGAACAGAGTAGAAAAGAAAAAGTATATTAGTATGCTCCAAGGGGGCAGTGGCAGGCAGGCAGAGAGAGTTTATTGCTCTGCAGCTGGACTGTTGTTGTGTATAAGGGGTCTCTGGGCAGCCTGTAGCTGGCTTGGACTTGGCTGGAAGTTAATCACTTTTGAAGCAGCTTGAGTGTTTAGTCTAATTAACTTTGTTTTGGAGAGTTTTATTTCAGGTGCCTTGTCATTGTAGCCTGGGGTTTTAATGGTGTGGCCCCTCTAGGAAAGGGTGGGTCTCTGTCATGTCATATCTTTCCCAATAGCACCCCTTAGAAATAGCTTTCCCCCCATAACTGGTAGTTTGGCACCATTAGGACTACCTTGTCAGAGGTGCTAAAGGATGTTCAAGTTAAAAGGAGAAAACTCTATGCTAAGCAGCCACAGAAAAGCCCATAAAATATGAATTTCATCAGTGAAAGTAAATATGTGGACAAATACAGAAAAAAAGTAAAGTGATAATGGGGTACATAAATCACTTAGCATTAACTTTAAGAGACAAGGTGTTAAAAATAACTATAATTACAAAATTTTGTTAATCAACATGCAGTATAAAAGGAACTAAATTCTGTTATTGATAAAGGATATAGGGAGAAAGAGTATAGGGTTTTTGCATGTGATCAAATTTATTAGATTAAAATAGACAGCTATAAGAAGTTTTATGCAAGCCTCATGGTTATCACAAAGAAAAACCTACAACAAATGCAAAAAGATAAAAAGGAAAAAATCAAAGTGCAGGCACACCTCATTTTATTGTGCTTCACTTTATTATGCTTTGCAGATATTACCTATTACAATTGAAGGTTGTAGCAACTCTGTATCAAGTTTATCAGCATCATTTTTCCAAGAGCTTGTGCTCACTTTGTGTCTCTGTCACGTTTGGATATTTCTCACAGTATTTCAAACTTTTTAATTTTTGTTGTATCTGTTGTGATCTGTGATCAATGATCCTTGATGTTACTATTGCAATTGTTTTGGGGCACCATATACCATGTCTGTATAAGATGGCAAACTCAACAAATGCCACATGCTCCACTGACTGGGCTGTTCCCATTTCTTTCTCTCTCCTCAGTCCTTACCATTCCTTGAGAAACAACAGTACTGGAATTAAGCCAATTAATAGCCTTAAATGGCCTCTACTGTCTTTCACTTGAAATTAAACCTAGAAATGATTAAGCTTAGTGGGGATGGTATGTCAAAAACAAAGACAGGCTGAAAACTGGGCCTCTTCTGCCAAAGCTAGCCAAGCTGTGAATGAAAAGGAAAAGGTCTTGAAGGAAATTAAAAGAACTACTTCAGTGAGCACAGGAATGATTAAAAAAAAAAAAGTGAAATAGCCTTAGTGCTGATATGCAGAAAATTTTAGTTGTCTGGATAGAAGATCAAACCAGCTACAGTATTAAGCAACACCTAATCCAGAGGAAGGCCCTACCTCTCTTCAATTATTTGAAGGCTGAACAAGGTGAGGCAGCTGTAGAAGAAAAGTTTGATAAAGCAGAGGTTAGTTCATGAGATTTGAGGAAAGAAGTCACCTCCATAATATAAAAATGGAAAATGAGGCAGCAAATTCTGATGTAGAAGGCGCACCAAGTTATCCAGAGGACCTAGCCAGATAATTGGTGAAGGTGGTTATGCTAAAGAACAGAATTTCAGTGTAGATGAAATAGTTTCATATTGGAAGAAGATGTCATCTAGGATTTTCAGAGCTGGAGAGCAGACGTCAACAATTGGCTTTAAAACTTCAAAGGACAGACTTAATCTCTCATTAAGGGCTAATGCAGCTGGTGACTTTCAAATTGAGGCCAATGCTTATATTTATTCAGAAATCTTAGGGCCCTTAAGAATTATACTAAATATACTCATGCTCTGTAAATGGAACAACAAAGCTTGGATGACAGAACATTTGTTTACAACTTAGTTTAATGAATATTGTAAGCCAACTACTGAGATCTACTGTTCAGAAGAAAGTTTCCTTTCCAAATAGTATTATTCATTGACAATGCACCTGGTCACTCAAGAACTGAAATGGAGATACACAATGAGAATAATTTGTTTTCATGCCCATTGACACACCATCCATTCTGTGGCCCATGGATCAAGTAGTAATTTTTTCAAGCTTTATTATTTAATAAGTATGTTGAGTTGCATTATATGCTTGTGAAAACTGGACATTGAATAATGGAGACAGGAGAAGAACTGGTGAATTATGGTGCTGGAGATGAATATTGAACATGCTATGAACTGCCAAAAGAACCAACAGATCCTTCCTAGAATAAGTGCAACCAGAGTGCTCCTTGGAAGCAAGGATGGCTAGACTATGTCTTACATATTTGGATATGTTGTCAGGAGGGACCAATCTCTGGTGAAGGACATCATGTTTGGGAGAGTGGCAGGTCAATGAAAAGAAAAGGAAGACCCTGAACTACATGGATTGACACAGTGGCTGCAACAATGGGCTTAAACATAAAAAAAGATCATGAGCCTGGCACAATATTGGGTAGTGTTTCATTCTGTTGTACATAGGGTCACTGTGAGGCAGCCATGACTCAGAGGCACCTAATTATAATAACAATAATAAGGCTATAGCTAGCACAGATTATGATTCTTCTTATGGATCTGAGCAAAGTAAATTGAAATTTTTCTGGAAAGGATTCACCCTTTTAGATGCCATTAAGAACATTTGTGATTCATAGAAGGAAGTAAAAATACTAACATAAACAGGAGGTTGAAAGAAGTTGATTGCACTTCTTTGAGGGGTTCAAGAGTGATGAAAGAAGTAAATGCAGGTATAGTGGAAATAGCAACAGAACTAGAATTAAGTTGGCTGTGACATAATGTACCTGGAAGACATTTGCTAAATGAAATAAGTCAGATACAGAAGAATAAATACCACATAAGACCACTTACATCAGGAAACTAAAAAGGTCAAACTCATAAAGGCAGAGAGTAGGATGGTGTGTACCACAGGCTGGGAGTAGGCGGACCAGGCAGGTATTGATCAAAGTGCACAAAGGTTCAGTTATATCAGATGAATAAGTCCTAGACACCTGTGGTCAAGCAGTGTCTACAGTTAACAATATTGCATCATATACTTAAAATTTTGCTAATAAAGTAGATCTTATGTATAGTGTTCTTACCACACACATACATACACAAATGATAATAAATAAAGAGGTCAGGAAGAAACTTGTGCAGGTTATGGATGTGTTTGTGGTACAGACCGTCATGGTGGAACCATGGGTATATACTTATCTGCAAACTCATTAAGTTGCATACGTTAATGTGTATAACTTTTGAATGTTAATCATATCTCAATAAAGTGGTTTCAATAAAAGAGATTTATAAAAGTAAGGTTACAGGAAAACATTTCAACTCTTAAATTTTTTTGATGAAAAAAATCACATTAAACAATGAGTAACAATAATATCATAACCACCTTAAATGAGTAATGGTGGGTATTATAAAATTAATTTTTAATTGCCTTTGATCCTGAAATGCTACAACTGCTTTAATTATTATAGTAGTCATAAAGATCAGGGAGAGAAAAATGGCTAAAAAGCCCATGGTTGGTCACAGAGAGAAGACTTGGTCTCTTTCTTATGTGATATATGGGACGTACTGCCCACAGAGCTCATTTGAATATTTCTCCATCATGTCTCAGGTTTTCTTGAACTTATTTTCTCCACTTTTTTAGTTAAAAAGAAACATAAAACCAAAATGTCAACAATCTTTGTGAAGGCCCCACTGCATATCTAAGAATATAGTGAATCATCTTGTAAACAACTATATGCCTGGCACTGGGTTGATAGTCAATAAATATTAGCTGTATAAATTCAAGAATCAATTTGTTTTATTTATGGAAAGAGATCATTTTTTACTGTGACCTTCTCAAATTGTGACTTTTTTAGTGAAGTATATAGAATACAATTTCATTAAAGCAAAGAAATTTCCTACCCTCATGTAGCTTAGTTCATGAAGAATATGGATAATTAAGCTTCAGTAACAATGTTGTTTAGTATAAAACTACAACTTTAATTGATGAATGTTTCTGATCTTTTGAGATCTTACAGGTGTTGCTAAGTACAAAGCAGATCTGCATTATTTTGTCAACCATAATAAATAACAGGCATCAGAGAGAGTAGTCAAGAAACTTAAATTTAAGGCTAAAAACATTCTTGCTTTTAGATTTGGCTTTGTTTCAACTTTACAAATTTCTTGGTATTTTTCTATTTCATTGGAAAATGCAATCAACTCTTTGAGATTAACTTTCCATTTTCAAAAAAAAAAATTAAATTAAATTAAACCCTAGTATCTAAGGTCTGGAGTGTAGCCTAGTATACACAAGGCCCTCAATTCAATCCTCAAAATTGCCAGTGCAAAAACAAACCAACAAAACAGAACAAAACAAAAAAATTAGTGTCTGATAATGTCAATTACTCAATCCCAATTTTGTCTTCCATCAAACATTTTGTGAGGTTTTTAGAAAATTTTTCATGTTTATCAAAATAAACCCTGAAGAATCAGTTGTGACCTTATTGTAAAAGTTTCCAAGAGACTCATCAAGGGTGGGTTACTTCATTTATTCCATTGTGTTATATTATTTTTAAGTTGCAAATAATTTTACAGATGTTCCATGCTTTCTTTGCTGTAAGTTGGGATTAAGTTTGCTTGCCAGTTCCTGAATAGATTCTAGTGCATTTGAGTAACAGCTGAGTTAAGCACAGGTCTATGGGAACAGTTCTGGGTTCCACTTCCTTGCTGGTCTACGTCCCTCCTAAGAGCAAATCATCTCCTTTGCTACTTGTCCCAGCACCTTCTCCCACCCAGGAGCTGCTCTCCCCAGCACATTCTTATGCTGCCAGATGTGGCTCCTTCAGCCTTTGCTGACCCAAGGATTCTTTTAGCCCCAATATTTCAGAATAGATGGAGCCCACAACTGTTTAAGGCTAATTTGGCTAATTAGGGGAGACGTCATGTGACATAGATCTTTAATGAAACCCTTATTTCTGCCTCCCAGAAGTCTTCTTCTGCCTCCCATTACTCTTCAATATCAAAGTGAGAGGGAAAGAAAAGGGAAAGAAAAGGGAGAGGGGGGAGAAGGAGAGACAAAGAGGGAAAGCAGAGAGCTAACTGCATTTTTCACCTAAAGCAGAGCAACAGGATAAGCCCCATGCAACCCCAGTGAGAAACAACAGGGACAACCCATTAAATCTCAGTGTGCTTGAGTTTTGTACAGGGGAATTCACTGTGAGGGAAGGATTACTGTAGATCTTTGTGATTGCTATGGCTCTAACAAATGATTCACACGTAGCAATTGTCAAATATTTGAGGATTAGCCAGCAGACAGGTAGAGAGCATTTACCTTCTAAACCAGCTTTTATAGGAATCTATGTTGTTGTTGCTAGGGGTCATTGAATTGGATTCCACTCATATCAACCCTATGTACAGCAGAATGAAACACTTCCTGACACTGTGCCATGCCACACTATGTCAGTGCTTCTCTGCTTATTCATAGGGTTTCAATGGCTGATTGTTTTGGGAGAGTGGGTTACCAGGTCCTTCTCCCTAACCTGCAGCATCTGGTATTCCCAAGTGGTCTCCCATCCAAGGACTGACCAGTCCAAGGCCAACCCTGCTTCACTTCTGAGGTCAGGAGGATCAGATGCCAGGGTGCTATGGCTGCAGACATAGTAATCTATCATTCCATTACTAATGTATAGTTCCATTTAAACCTTTTGTATCTACTGAATACACATTTTAATAGCATATTGCACTAATAAGTGATGGTATAGAATGATTTTTAAAATAATTTTGAACTTTTTTGTTTCAGTGATCTCAAATGCATACCCAGAAGGGAGTGTTGGTAAATGAACAGGTAAAACATTTAGAATGGAATGGGAGGAGGAGAAAATGGGTCCACCTGTGAAACAACATCAAATCTCATTGCAGTAAGAAGCCTAATTCTAGCCATAAATGATATATTTATGCTCACCAATCACTAATTTCAAAAGCTTAAGGAAATTAAGTCTTTTTAAATGAAGGATCTAAAAAGAACATTTTTAAAGGAGGCTATGAAAATTTTGATAACCCTTTTTTTAAATCAAGTGAGTTTGTATTTCCTATACAAATATTTGAAAGCAGGTAGAGGTTTATCAAAATTCCAAGAGTTAATTTATATTGTGCCAGGTATTCTGATTTACCACTTTCTCATCTAAAGGAAAGGACAGTGATTTAGTTTACACTTCCAAGTCACCTACATTTGCAAAAGCACTATTAGAGACAGATCTAACTTCTTTTCTTCTTATAGGCGCACACACACACACTCACACAGAGCAGAACTTGCCAAAAGTAGCCATGATATTTAGAAACTCTAGTCTGAGTGGAAAAGAATTACATCTAAATACAGCAGGGAGGGAGGGAGGGAGGGAGGGGGGGGATTTAGATTAGTGATCTGGATGGAACAATGAAACAATACAACTCTTTCTGAATCTCTGAATAAGCAGGGAATTGATTCTTACAGTTTCCTTGATATCTTAAGAAAACCGTCCAGACTAAGAGTTCATTTCTATGTTCATTTACCAATTCAGTGTGTTTATCTCTTCCTCTGAATTATTTCCAGAAAACAGGGTCTGAGCAAGGAATCACATACAGATTTGTTCAGAAAGTGATCCCAGGAAATAGAACAGGAGGACCAGAGAAGGAGGCAAAGTCTATCCAAGGAATGTTCTCAACTGGTTCAACATTGTAGCCAACTGAGACAAAAATCTCACAAGGGCCTTCTGATATAGAATATAGAATGTGCCTCACGATTGTCCACAGGAGAGAGGAAGCCTTTATTTATCAGATTTTTGGCTTTAAAGAACAAATAAGCAAACAAACAAAAAACCTCTCATTTGTCCAGAGCTGCCCTTTGAAGGGGTAAAATACTGTGCTTCCATATTGCTCATGAAAGAATAGAAGACAGGTTCCTACATCATAGTGTTGGAGAAGCCCCATACAACACTGGCTTCCACAGAAATGGCTGGAGGAAATGGCAGCTAAGAGGCATCTGATACATTCATTTAGTATTGTGAGTGACACTACAGAGAGATTATGGGGAAAACCAACAGGTCATTACAATAACAAACAGTATGTTAGGGGCATACCAGGGACAAGAGCAGAAGCAACCTTTAGCATAAGGTTGTGTCTGTCCTGTGTGCTCTTGGACCTCTGCTGTAAAGTATCAGGGTAGGGAGGAGCACAAACTAGCAAGAATGTGGTTGCTGACACCAAATAGGGGTCCCAATGGAGAAGACTGAAACTTGCAAAGAGGGGAAGGGAGACCATAGCAGGAGGGCTGGGTTTGAATTGCTGATGGATGGAGGGAGCTCATGTTCTTATGAGAGAATAAGGAAGAAAAATGGCAAACAGAATCTTAAGGGATTCAGCCATAAATGAATTGAAATCACATTTGATGTTTCCAAAAAACCAAAACAGAAATGTTGTTTTCTCAATTTTGGTTGCCAAAATTTTGTTCTAATTTCTTTTCCCCGTGGTAAACCTATATCTGGAAGAGTACTAAAGGCATGAGTAATGGAAGTGAAATAATTAGACTAGAGCTTAAGTCACCATTCTCCCTACCCTGTACCTTTCTTCTTTAACAGTATAGACAGCTGCAGTGGAGGCTGGATTGTGTTGTTCAAATTCTTCATTCCTCAGGTGCTGAGATTTCAGCCAGCTGTGGCTACTTTCATGCATTGCCTCCGCTCAGAGAGCCGCCTCCTCCAGTCTTGCACCTTTCCCAGAATGGCCCATATCCAGGGATTAATCAGTGTAGGGCTATAAAGTCCTGGTCCTATCATCCAACTGGGGATAAGTCTAAAGGGTCATCCAGTTTCAAACTCTTCCAGGGCTGACTGAGTCTTCATATGAGATGTCATGACAACGCACCTTCCTCCACTGCTCATGTGCCATAATTTGGTACTAGTAGTACTAATAGGTGAAATACATACTCATTTTCCTTAGATATATTTTGCTGCCATTGTTCTACCCCAATATGTTATAATAAATGTCCATTCTATAGTAAAAGAAATAAACATTTCTTTTCATCTTTCCATTTCCTCCTCTATGTGGAATCAACTTGGAACTGAACAGATCTCTATCTGCTTCCAAAAGGAACCCCATTCCAGTCCCTGCTTCTGCTCACTGCCTCCCATGCATGCCATTCTCACTGCTGCTTCCCTGAACTCTTCTTCATACATTTCTCTTTTGCTTAATGCCTATGTTTAAATCTAAAATTCTTTCTCAGTTTATTGAAATTCTATTGATTCCTTATGCCCCACTTTAGAGTCTGCATTCTCTGTGATTCTTTTTTGATTTCTATTGTCTTTGATCTTCCTCTTCTCTGAAATTATATAGTAACCATTCTCTGTGCTACACAATAGCAATTCTTCATTGTGTTTGGACATTTTGTTTACTTATGTGTGTATCTTGCCTATTCAAATTAGATGGCCAAGTCTAGGGCAGAACACAATGCTGGTTCTTCTCATTCACTACAGTATCCCACTCAGGTACTGAGTAGTAATTATCAATCCCTCCAAAATTTAGCCATTGAAAATCTTATGAATAGCAAAGAAGTACTAACATAGTGTGGGGAATGGCACAGTGTCAGGAGTGTTTTATTCTGTTGTACATAGGGTCACTATGAGTCAGACCTGACTTAACAGTACATCATAACAAGAACAGCAGTAAGCATTCAGTACAAAGATAGGTACAGTACTTAGAAATGTGTACATATTAGCTCATTTGATTTTTACAAACACCTAGTGTAGTACATGCTATTATTATCCTCATTCTGTCATTGAGGAAACTGAGTCATAGATAGATGAAGGAATTTCTTAAATATCACAGAGTTGGAAATGGCAGAGTTTGGTCTAAGCCTTGATTCTTAATCATTGTTCCTCATGTTTCCTGTACATTCAAGAAAGCATAATGGATCAACTGATCTAAATCTAAATCTAAATCACAAAATATGGGCCTTCTTTGTCAGTACCTGAATGATACAATGAAATACTAATCACCTAGGATACATCATTGATTTTTTTTTTAATGATATGTTTAGTGGCACCAATGAGAAAACAGCTGTGAGTAATAATAGTAGTTAACATATGACTTCTCAAAAATCTCTTCCTTGTACTGTTTGGCAGCAAGTCATTCATTTATTCCCCAAATATGATTTGGCATTGTTATTGTTAGATGCTGTTGAGTCAGGTCTGATTCACAGCGACCCTATGTACAACAGAATGAAACAGACACCATGCCATGCACATGATCTTTGTTATGTTTAAGCCCATTTTGGTTGTAGTCACTGTGTCAATTCATCCAGTTGAGGGTCTTCCCTTTTTGTGTTGACCTGTCAGTCTCTCAAACATGATGTACTTCTCCAGGGATTGGTCCCTTCTGACAACATGTACAAAATGCCTAAGATGCCGTCTAGTCATCCTTGCATCCAAGGGGCCCTCAAGCTCTTCTTCTAGGATGGATTTGCTGATTCTTTTGGTAGTTCATGGTATATTCAATATTCGTCTCCAGCACCATAATTAAAAGGCATCAATGCTTTTCCTGTCTCCCTTTTTCACTGTCTAGCTTACACAAGCATATTATGCAACTATAAATATCATGGCACAAGTCAGGCACACTTTAGCCTTCAATGTGACACTTTTACTTTTCAACACTTTCCTAACGCCTTTCCCAATGCAATGCGTCTTTTGATTTCTTGAGTACTGCTTCTGTGGGTGTTAATTGTAGAACCAAGTAAAACAGAATCTTGGACAACCTCAACCTTTTCTCTGTTTATCATGAAGTTGCTTCCTGACTCAGTTGTAACAATTTCTGTTTTCTTGATGTTGAGATGCAAGCTATACTGAAGGCTGTGTTCTTTGATCTTCATCAGTAAATGTACAAATCCTCTTCACTTTCAGCAAGCAAAGTGGTGTCATCTGCATAACACAGCTTGTTAATGAATGTTCCTCCAATCCTGACATCATGTTCTTCTTCATAAAGTCCAGCTTTCTTGGATTATTTGCTCATGACAGAGAGAGAAGTGGTATGGTGAAAGGATACAGCCTGACACATACCTTTTCTGACTTTAAGCAGTGTTTCCTTGTTCTGTTCAAACAACTGCCTCCTGATCCATGTACAGATTCCTCATGACTACAATTAAGTATTTTCATATTCTCATTCTTCTCTAGGTTATCTATAATTTGTTTTGATCAGCATAGTCAAATGCCTTTTCATAGTCAATAAAACATAGATAGACATTTTTCTGGTACTCTCTGCTTATAGCCAATATCCATCTGATATCAGCAATGATGCCCCTGATTCCAGGCCCTCTTCTGAATCTGGCTTGACTTTCTAGCATTTCCCTGTCAATATACTATGGCCATCACTTTGACTGATCTTTCCCAAAATTTTACTTGTGATTTGGTATTACTATATGTATTTTAGTTATTATGAAGGGCATCAAAATATTAGTCATGATCCTTAAGTTTCTTACATTATATATAAGGGCCATATGGAGCTTGCAGGCATTTTCACTCTGCAGAACTAAAATTTCCTAGGAGATATATTGGAATCATGACTCATGAATTTAGAAATCACAGATGTAATTAAATTCATCAGTACTCTTTCACATTTGCTGTTTCTGTATCAAACAGCTCACCAGAGAAGAAAATACAACAATCTGAAAATATTTTGCAGAAATGCTTATGCTTAAGTCATCATACATCTGTGGACCACTTGTGATCATAATATTTGAATCCCTTCAACCTGTAAAACAGGTCTTGCCAAGTTCTAAATAATAGCTCAAAGCTGCCATGGTGGGGTGTAGGGATAAGAAAGGTCTTTCTTAGAAGAAAGGGGTGGTCACACATTTACCTTAAAAACAAATATGGATTTAATTTTAATTAAAGAAAATTAAATTAGTATTAAAACTAAACAGACTTCAAAGGAAAATTATGCTTATATAATTGTCCAATGGGTGATTTGCTGTTGTATTAAATTGCAATTGATTCTGGAAAACAAATGAATCAAAGGTAGCTGTCATTACACATCAGGTTCAATATCTATGCAAATATTTCTCTTTATCATTATGTCCAATATCTTTAGGTATATATGGATATAAGTAGTGGCATGTTTTTAAAGGTTTTTATTTTTGTTAGATATTTCAGATATTAGTTAAGAGAGTCCCAGAGTGTCACAGATATGAGGTAAGGTGCACTATTTAAGGCTAACACTGGTGGAGATGTTGATACTTTTTCTCTTTGCTAGGAGGTCACATCTCTTGTCCATATCAATATTTGAAAGAGTATCTCATCAACTGCTCAGTCTCTTTTTCCATTTCAGGGAAACATTTTTCAAGTAAATGTTTTAGTGAAAGAAGACATCTGGTGTTATTGTCCTTTATTTTGTCTCTAACATTGTAATTTTCATCACAGGTAAATGAAGTGAGATTTTCCAATGACTTTTAGCATTCATGACCAAGTCTTTTCACCTGATTCTCACATCTCATTTACCTTGCCATGATCCTGGCATAGCTGGGAAAACATTTACACTTTTGTCTTCCAGTTGTTGATTGAGAGTATTAGACACAGGGTGGGGGTGGGGATGCTACCTAAGCCAAATCTGAGAATTAATCTTGATCATTAAGATAAATGATATATTCTCACCTCCAGATTTTTGCCCTATTTCTTGGTGATATTTTCATCAGGATCCTTCTCCCTACAGAAGCAGTAAACCTTTGTAATCTGGAGTTAGTTTCCAAAATCATTTCTGTTTTATTTTACATTGTCACAGGAGATGCTGGCAATTATTTCTTTGGTTATTTTATAGTCATTTCTTCTTCTCCTGTTAATTCGCCACTTATTAGTCCATTTAATGCAATAGCTCAGAATCATGACTGATTCAGGAAAAGTACATTTTAAAACTTTGCCACTATAGTTTGTGTGTAATGGAGTAAGGGTATTAGGCTCCTTCCATATTGCAGCATCAAAAACAATGTTATCTTCCTAATCAGATAAAAGACATCTATATTTTCAGAAGGGCTGGGATTTAGCTTAGTTGGTAGCATGACACTTTGCAGTCTCTGAGGTCCTGAGTTCGATTCCCAGCACCACAAAAATGGGAGAAGGACATGGCAATCCACTCCCAAGGCAATCCCAAAACAGTCAGCCATTGAAAGCCCTATGAGGGTCACTATGAGTCAGACATGACTTAATGGCACCTAATAGCAACACAACATATTTTTAGAATAAAATTAATGATTTTTAAAAGAATAAACAGTGAAAAACACATACTTGTCCCCTATTTAATGTTCACCTCCAACAGAGTTCCCTTGACAGACAGGTATTTTGATCCTTTGATACAGTCTTCTTAGAGGAAACTGTCTCTCTCTTTAGCAAAAAGGGGATTTATTGGATAGTACAGAAGAATCACCCAAATCTAAGAGAAGACTCAGAAACTGGACTTGGAACAACTCCAGAGAGTCTTGGTGGCAGCAGTGGATAAGCTGATTAACAGTCTTTCTCAGATACAGAAACGACTCAACTCTAACCATTTTTTGGCTGTGCTGCTACTTCCTGTGCTTCAGAGTGGCAGAATCAACTTATCAGAGGTTAATTTGCACTCATTCCCTTTGTGTGGCAGAGGGTGATAACTGTCCCCAAGCACTATTTTCTCCTTCTTCCATTCCAAAACAGAACTCCAGAGTTTTAGCTGTATATAGGCTATGTGGCTACTGACTACATTTCCTTCAGCCAGGTATGACCTTGTGCATTAGTTCTGGTTACCAAGCTATGAACAGAAAATGCTCACAATTGCCAGGTTCTCTTAAAGAAAAAGCCATATTCCCCAGGATTTGCTTTTCCAATTCCCACATGAAAAAACATGGGGATATGGGACACGTTAACTGACAATCACTTAGATAGCAGGTGATGACAGTAGCATAGGGGATAGCAGAGAAACAATGTGGAAGGATCTAATAACAAACAACAACTGCTATACTCAACCTGGGGAGGATAGCACACAAGACCAGTGGACTGTCCATAGCAGAAGATTATCATTTCTTCAGAAGAATTGGAAGGCATGAACTATCCTAATAATGGAATTAATTCTAGGCACCAAAGTAAAAAAAATGTCCAATAAAGCTTTCACAGGGTAACAAATATATTGTTTAGCTTTCACAAAAGCAGGCAATTCAAACTTAGTACTGTGTTTAAGATCATTTTGAGAACTTTATCTGCTACATTATTCAATATTCCCTATATTCAAGTATGCCTTAAAACATTTTGTTAGAGCTAAATGCCCTGAGAAATTTTTATACTTCTCAGAGAGTGATCTGATTTTGATTTTGACAGAAAAACTATGTGCATGAAAATGTTTTCCCTTCATTTGGTGCCAGGAAATTTAGAGTGGAGTTTATAGAGCAGATTAAGTCTTATGCGTTCTTTGTGTTTTGCCAGGTAGTGTCCTTTGTGGTTTTTTGATCTGGTATTCTTAATCTAATTTTTATTTTCCTAGATTTTGATTTTTAAGGTTTTCCTTTATGTTTTTGCATTTTATTTTATATGCTCATAATGTTACCAGACTCAACTACTATGTAGATGTTAGTGGACCATAAATAAATGAGAAAGTAATTTGACAGAACATTCATGATTCTAAAAGTTACACATTCATCTTTTCCAGTAAACTTTTGTCTACCATTTTTCTATCCCTGATAAATTTGTAATCTCCCTCCAAAGTTTCTGTGGATTTTCTCCCTTCTCCCAATTTCTCAACTAAGCCCTTGCATTTGTAATTATGGTCATTTATCCTTATGTCATGAGCACAGTGGGATCCAGATTTCATCATGCCTTAAGGTTTTATAACCTTGAGGGCCTTTCATTAATAAATGCAGAAAAACCTCAACAGCAAAAACAAAACAACAAAAAATATAATCTGATTTTAAAATATGCAATAGATCTAAATAGATATTTCACAAAACAAATGGCCAAGTATACACAAAAAATTCCCAGAATCACTAATCATCAGGGAAATGGAAATTAAAACTATAATACAATATCACCTTACTCCAGTGAGAGTGGCTATATTGAAACAAAAATAAAAACAAAACAAAAGATAATAAGTGCTAGAAGGGGTGAAGAAAAGAGAACCCTTGTGCATTGTCAGTGGGAATGTGAATTAGTACAGCCATTACAGAAAACAATATGGAGGTTAGTCAAAAAATTAAAAATAGAATTACCATATAATCCAGCAAACCACTACTAGATATACATCGAAAGGAAATGAAATCAGTATGTCGAAGACACATCTTTGCTCCTGTGTTTATTGCAGCACTATTCACAATAGTCAAGATAACGGAATCAATCTGAGTTTCCAACAACGGGTGAATGAATAAAAAGTGTGGTACATATACACAATGGAATCCTATTCAGCTACAAAAAAAAAGATAAGGTCCTGTCATTTATGACAACAGATGTCTTGACAAGGGATGGAACTGGAGATCATTTTGTTAAGTGGAAAAAGTCAGGTACAGAAAGACAAGTGCTGCATGATCTAACTTCTATGTGGAATCTAAGAAAGTTGGTCTCATAGAATGATGGTTACCAGAGTCTGCAAGAGAAGTAGGGAGGGAGGGATGGTGAGAGGTTGACCAGTAGTTACTACGATATAGTTAAGTAAGAGAAATTCTGATATGCTAGTGCAAAGTAGGTTGACTACAGATAACAATAATGATCAGTATATTTCAAAAAGCTAGAAGAAATAATTTTGAATATTTTCATCATAAAAAGTGATACAAGTTGGAAGAGATAGATATAGTTAATCTGATTTAATATTACATAATGTAATGTACATTACATATTACATTACATACATGTAATGATACATCACATGTTATCCCATAAATATGTACACCTTATATTTTTATATATTGGTTAGAAATAAGTTTAAGTTGAGAAAAAATAAAATTAAAAATTAAATTTAAACCTCATGAAAATTGAAAATAAATTGAAATTAATGAATCTGAGTATCAACATTGTGATATTACTACAGTTTTATAAATAGAACTATAAAACAATATTAAACTTGATTAGTAGTCTAATCATTAATAGCAATAATGATGCAAATAATAACATTATCATTTCAGAAACATTTTGGAACCAAAGTTTTCAGTGTAAAAGAACAGCAATAGTGAAGATCCCTAACTTATGATGGTTTGACTTATGATTTTTCAATTTTACAGTAGCACAAAGGTGATAGGAATTCAGTAGAAATCATACTTCAAATTTTGAATTCTGTCTCAGGCTCATGAAATGTTGTATGATCCTCTCTTATGATACTGGGCAGTGGCTATGAGCCACAGCTCCAGTCAACCACAAGATTTAGGGTGAACAGCTGATAGGATACCATGTACTATGTTGCTAAGCTATGAGGCCCATGAGCTGAGGCATATCAGAAGCATTTTTGACTTACCATAAATACAATTTACAATGAGTTTATTGGATGCAAATCAAGGAGCATCTATATGAATATAAAACCAAGGAGTCTAATAAAAAAATCCTGCATTACTAAATTTTAGTTGTGACTATCCATGTGCACTCCCCCACACATCTGTCAGTTTGCCATACTGTAGGGGCTTGTGGGTTGCTATGGGGCTGAAAGCTATGTCACCAGTATCTCAGATACCACCATGGTGGACAGGTTTCAGCTGAGCTTCCAGACTAAGCCAGACTAGGGAGGAGGACCTGGCAACCCACTCCTGAAACAACTAGCCATTGAAAACCCTATGAATAGCAGAGAAACATTGCCAGATATAGTGCCAGAAAATGAGTCCCCAGGTTGAACAGCACTCAAAAGAGAAGTGGAAAAGAACTGCCTCCTCAAAGTAGAGCCTACCTTGATGACGGAAATGGAATAAAGCCCCAGGGACCTCCACTTGCTGATGTGGCATGACTCAAAATGAGGAGTAACAACTGTAAACATCCATTAATAATTGGAACATGAAGTGTACATAGTATGAATCTAGGAAAATTAGAAGTCATTAAAAGAGAAATGGAGTGCATAAACATTGACATTCTAGGCATCAGTGAAGCATTTTAATGGACTGGCATGGGCAAGTTTGAATCTGATAATCATAGGGTCTACTGTGCTGGGAATGACAAACTAAAGAGAAATGGGGTTGCATTCATCATCAAAAAAAAAAAAAAAAACCTCAAGATCTGTCTTGAAATACAATGCTGTCGGTAATAGAAAAATATCCATACTCCTGCAAGGAATGCCAGTTAATATGACTATTATTCAAATTTATGCACCCACCACTAAGGCCAAAAATGAAGATAGGGGAGATTTCTACCAGCCTCTGCAATCTGAAATAGATTGAACATGCAATCAGGACATACTGATAATTACTAGTGACTGGAACACAAAAGTTGGAACAATGAAGAAGTCTTGATAGTTGGAAAATATGGCCTTGGTGACAGAAACAATACTGGAGATCCCATGATAGAATTTTGTCAGACCAATGAACTTTTCATAGCAAATACACTTTTTTCCCCAACATAAATGGTGACTATACACATGGGCTTCCCCAAATGGAACATACAGGAACAAAATTGATAACATTTGTGGGGAAAAAAATGATGGAAAATCTCCATAACAAATGTCAGAACAAGACCAAGTACTGATTGTGTATCAGACCATAAACTGCTCATATGCAAATTCAAACTAAAACTGAAGAAAACTACAAGTGTACAATAGCCAAAGTATGACCTTAAGTATATCCCACCTGAGTTCAGAGACCAGCTCAAGAACAGGTTTAATGCATTAGACACAAATGATAGAAGACCAGATGAGTTGTAGCATGGCATCAAAGATATCACTCATGAGGAAAGCAAAGGTTTATTACAAAGCAAGGAAAAAAAACCCAAATTACATGTCAAAAGAGACTCTGAAATTTGCCCTTCAATATTGAGCAGTGAGAGTAAAAGGAAGACAGGACGAAGTTAAGGAACCAAACAGAAGATTTCAACAGGCAGCTTGAGAAGATAAAATCAAACATTTTAATGGGGAAGAACATGCTCTGTGTTTCTCAAGCTTAAGGAATTGAAGGAAAAATTCAAGCCTCTAGTGGTAATAGTGAAAGATTCTACCGGGAAAATAAATGATGCAGGAAACATCAAAAGAAGATGGAAGGGATACATAGAGTCATTATACAAAAAAGAATTGGTGGATGACCAACCATTTCAAGAGGTTGCATATGATGAGGAACCAATGGTATTAAAGAGCAAATTAGAAGCTGCCTTGAAGGAACTGGTGAAACACAAGTTTCCAGGAGTTGATGGACTACCAATAGAAATGTTTCAACAAACAGATGCAGCATTGGAGGTGCTAACATGTTTATGCCAAAAGATTTGGAAAACAGGTACCTGGCTAACTGACTGGAAGAGATCCGTATTTGTCCCTTTTTCCAAGAAAGGGATCCAACTCTATATGGAAACTATCAAAGGATATCATTAATATCACACCTGAGCAAAATTTTACGAAGGATCATTCAAAAGCAACTGCAGCAGTGTATAGACAGGGAACTGCTGGAAAATCAAGCTGGATTCAGAAGAGGGAGGAGAACCAGTGACATCATTGCTGATGTCAGATGGATCTTAGCCGAAAGCAGAAAATATCAAAAAGATGTCTATTTATGTTTTATTGGCTAGGGAAAGGTATTTGCCTATGTGGATCATAAAATATTATGGATAATCCTATGAAGAATCAGAGTACCAGAGCACCTAATTGTACTCATGAGGAATCTATGCATAGATCTGGAGGGAGTCACTCAAACAGAATAAGGAAACACTGCTTGGTTTAAAATCAGGAAAGGTGTGCATCATGGGTGTATCCTTTCACCATATATCTTCAATTTTTATGCTGAGCAAATAATCCAAGAAACTGGACTTTAGAAGAACATGGCATCAGGATTGGAGGAAGACTCATTAACAACCTGTGTTATGAAGATGACAGAACTCTACTTTCTGAAAGTGAAGAAGATTTGAAACATTTACTGATGAAGATTAAATAATATAGCCTTCAGTATGGATTTGGACTCAACATCAATAAAACAAAAATCCTTACAACTGGATCAATGTGCAACTTCACAATGAATGGAGAAAAGATTGAGGTTGTCCATGATTTTGCTTTACTTGGTTCTACAATCAACACCCATGGAAGCAGCAGTCAAGAAATCAAAAGATGCCTTGTTTTGGGAAAAGCTGTGGTAAAAGATCTCTTTAAAGTATTAAAAAGTAAAGATGTCACATTGAAGATGAATGTGCGTCTGACTCATGCCATGGTATTTTGAAAGCTGGACATTGAAGAAGGGAGACAGGAGAAGAACTGATGATTTTGAACTATGGTGCTGGAGACAAATACTGAATATACCATGGTCTGACAAAAGAACCAACAGATCTGTCCTAGAAGAAGTACAACAAGAATGTTCTTTGGAAGCATGATGGCTAGACTGCATCTTGCATATTTTGGACATGCAGTCAATAGGGCCCAATCCCTGGAAAAGGACATCATGTTTGGGAGAGTAGCAGGTCAATGAAAAAAAGGAAAACCCTCCACTAGATGGATTGACACATTACCTGGAACAATGGGCCTAAACATAAATCAGATCTTGTGCCTGACACAGAATCAGGGAGTGTTTTGTTCTGCTGTGCATAGGGTCACTATATGTTAGACCAGACTCAACAGTACCTAATCACAACAACATTTACATGGACTATTTCTCGACAGTACCTAATAACAACAACATCCATATGGACAATTTTTTTCTTTTCAAAAGTATGTATTTTCTAGCTGTGTTCATTGAAATAGCAAACATCTAGTGGAAATAAACAGACCTAGTGCCTACACTGTGCTATCTGAATCTTGTTCCTGACTAAAAGGATTCAGAAGTCCTTAAGAAAATGAATAAGTCTAGGTGTGGGGCAGAAAACAAATAATGTGAGTGTAGGAAATTTTGCTAATAAAAGTTTTTTAAACATAATGAATAAACCAAACTGCCTGTGTTTATAAAGGTTGAGAGAGACAGAGATCAAACCAAGGGCTTTACACATGCTGGGTGAGCACTATACCACTGAGACATATCCCTTGCCCACAAAAGGTTGTTTAAAATTCTGAATTACTTTTATATACACATTATGTAATTATTCTATAGTTTTTTTTTAAGTTCTATTCTGGCTTGTGGCTACTCTCAAGTCTCCCTCTCTTAAGAGTAGCCAGTGGCTAGGAAAGCTCAGACAGGGAGAAAGTTAGGTTCAGGGGTGTGTGTGTGTCAGGTGAGATATAATGAAGTGAAACAGAAGAAATTCACTACTCACAGGACAAAGAGGTAATGGTACAGATGGCAGGCCCCTGAGAACTCTGGAGGCAGCAGGGAGCTCAGCCAGTGGAAGAAGAGAGAAGGAGAGAGAGGGAAAGAAAGGACCTGTGGAAGTGAACCTTTTCTGAGGTGCATTGGCATTATCCCTTTGGATTTCCCATGGGTGTGGAGGATTGGCTAGTTTAAAGAAAATACAGACAAATAGGAGAAATTATTTCTATTCTACTACTCTGAGATTGAGCACCAGTGGTGTGTTTTGGGTTTTGAGTCAGTGAGAAAGAAGAAAAAGTGGAATGTCCTGCAAACAACCATAATCACCTAACTGGACCCAACGTGACTAGGTACAACTGGGTCTCCAACTACTTATATTAAGTCTAAAATTGGATGCTGAGGCAGCAACTACACTAAATAAATTTATAACATTTCATATTTAATAGACTAAACACTATGTGCAATGTCTTTTTGAATTTAAGTTTAGCACAAACATTAATTTGCTATACTCTATTTCCTTGACTATTTTTCTTCGTCAGCTATGCAACTTTTGATAGGAATATTTTCAGTTGCAAATGAATTCAACAAATATTTATTGAATGCTTACTCTGTGGCAGGTATAGGTGTGGAAAGATACACTGATAAATTAGATATGGTTGAGGTTTACCAGGAATGACAGTCTATTAAAATATATGGATATAGTCTAATAAGGGAGAAAAATAGATATGGATATATGAATTTAAAAGTACAATAAAATATGATGTGTACTAGTAGACATATGGGAGAAGGGCCTGGCAATCCACTCCCAAGGCAATCCCAAAACAGTCAGCCATTGAAAACCCTATGAGGTTTGCTATGAGTCGGATACTGACTCGATGGCACCCAACAACAACAACAACAACAAGTAGACATCTAGAGAAGATGATACAGAACATAGAGGAAGGAGCAACTGACTTTTCCCAAAAAAGTAAAGAAAAAAACAAAGTTACAATTAGCATGGATATTTGTGCTCAATTTTCAGTTGATCAAAGTTTGGGGTGTGAATAACAGTGCAATGGCATTCAAAGTGAGGACAGTGAAGTGAAAAAAGGCAGGTGACATGAAGTTAAGCCATATGGTCAGCACTGTGCAAGGAAGTTCAAGATGACTGTTGTGTAGTGCATGGGCTGAGGGGTATATGCATGAAACAGGAAGTTATGGGGCATTTGGAGAAGCAAAACTAGAAGGTAGAGATAGAATCCTGGAGACTCAGAAGGGACTTTGCGCACATGCACCGACGGGGGCCAGACCCAACACGGAGTGCAACCTTGGCAGCACACTCTCACCCTGCCCGCGGGACACAAACTACAAATTCTGGGTGAGTCAGTTTGAGGCAGCACACAGAATTGCCATCTGTAGTGGCCACAGAGGGAACGGGGAAACTGGTGCCAGTGGTATGCGTCTAGACCTGAGACTCAGCTCCCTCCCTCCTGTTCTGGCAGGACAAGTGTGCAGACGCAATCTCCACAGACATATGGGCTCACATACACCTGGATCCCAGACACACGAGAGGTGAGCCTAAGTCATCCCCCTGCACTATGGAGAAATATGGGGTTTGTGGAGGCGACTGAGCCCCATGTGGACAGAGTGCTCCTTTTCGGCAGAGCCTAGCAGCACAATTAGTCACAATCCAAGCAGTTTTGAGTGCGATCGCTGTGCACAGACAGACCTGCTGCAGATTCCCTCTGGGGCGGTTGGATATCATCCCACCCACAAGAGAATATGGTCCTCCCAAGTGGGCGGGAAGCCCTGCAATAAAAAACCCACAATAGCAGCCATATTCCCTCCATGCTGTAGGTTTTGGGGTGGAAATCCCTGATTTGGGGAATTGGCGCCCTAACTACATGGGACAGGGAGAACTCAAGGGAGAACCCCACAGGTTCCACTGCCTCTCGAACAATACAATAGACACAGAATATTTCATGGAATAGTCTCTTTGGGCACTCGGTGTCCCACTTAAACCCAGGACATTGTGGGAAGTTTTGCCATTATCTACCCAACACGAAGCCAGACTGCTCCTGCAGATTGTGTGAAAACACTTCCACCCTGAGTTCTCTAGGGAGCACTGCTTCCTGCAGCATTGACTTCACCTGGTGGAACTGGGTGTCCATAGTTCAGATTCCACCTGCAAAAACATATAAGTGCTTTTTTTTTTTCCTGTATGGGGGTTTGAACCCAGGGTCTTGCATCTGCTTGCTTTGTGTGTGCTAGACTGCCATGCTGCACCCCAGCCCATATTGTTTTGCTTTTTGAAACAGGGTCTCACTGGGTTGCGCAGATCTTGGGCTTGCGATCCTCCTGCCTCTGCCCCGCCAAGCTGCTGGGATTCCAGGCATGCACCACTGCACCTGACTACAAGTGTTTTTATATGTATGTGGGAGCATGTATACAAGAGGTCTGGATTTTTTTTTTTTTTGTATGGGGGTTTGAACCCAGGGTCCTATGCCTGCTTGCTTTGTAGGTGCTGGCCTGCTGCGCTGCACCCCGGGACCATATGTTTTGCTTTCTGAGACAAGGTCTCATTGGGTTGCGCAGAACTTGGGCTTGCAATCCTCCTGCCTCTGCCCCCCAAGCTGCTGGGATTGCAGGTGTGCACCACTGCACCCGACTACAGGTGTTTTTATATGTGTGTGGTAGCATGTATGTGTGACTTTTTTTTTCTTTTTTCTCTTTTTCCTTCCTATTTTTCTTCCTTTCTTCTTTTACTCCATTCCCCTTTTCTATTATCCTTCTCTTTTTCTTAAGCTATATATGTCTTTGTTTTAATTATTTTTCCCTTAAATCTTAACCTTAATTTTAATTTTGACAGTAATTTCTATTAGCCTCTGTCCTCTACCTCCTCTCTCCCCCTCTCCTATCACCAGATCCCCCCCTTTCTCACCCCACAGAAGAGAAACAAAATCTATCACCTCCCTAGCCCCTAAACCCTTTGGAGTTGGCCTGGTGGACTAAAGAGACAACCACACAGACCAAAAACCCAAGAATATACCCAGTTTATAATCTCTAATAAGCACCAGAGATTCAGCACCACACAATCTCAAAGGAATAACAGAGGGAGAAGTTCTGCACAATCAGGAGAGACAAATTCTATTTCCTGGACCATATTATGGGCAAACAAAGTAAACCTACAAAAACCACAAAGGGGCAGGATGGATCTGAAGGCTCCACAGATCAAAGCCCCCCAACAAATAACTCCAAGGACTCTCAATTCTTAGAGATCTCTGATTTGGAATTCAGAGTCATGGTTATAAACATGCTAAGAGAAATTAAGACAAATACCACAGGCACACTGGAGATACTTGAAAGGAAGTTTTCTCACTTGGAAGCCGTTCTGTCTTCCCAGTTAGAAATGATAAGGAAAAACCAAGCCACTCTTCTTGATACTCAATCCAAATTATCAGAATTGAACATGGCTAAAGGATCCTTTTCATCAAGACTGGATGAATCTGAGCTGAGGATTTCTGATTCAGAGGACATCATAAATGAACTGAAATACATGCAATTAGAAATGGGATCAATGATAAAGGTTGTAAAGAAAGATTTCCAGGAGAACTCAGATAGAATGAAAAAAAAGAAATTTATGAATTCAGGGCATTCCTGAAGGAGAAGAAAGATCCACTGGAGGCCTTCAAAACCTAGTAAATGATATCCTCAAGGAAAACTTCCCAAAGATAGCACAGGAAATGGATATATACACCACTGAGACATTAAGGACTCCTTTGAAGGCTGACTTAAGTAGATCATCCTTGAGACACGTCATTGCTCATATGCTGTCATTAGAGACCAGGGAAGCTATCCTGCAAGCAGCAAGACAGAAACCCCTTATTAATTATAAAGCAAAACCAAGTAAAATTAATGCAGACTTTTCCATATCAACATTGAAAGCTAGAAAGGAATGGGCACAGGTGATTCAAATATTAAAAAAAAAAAATCTCCAGCCTAGATTAATATATCCAGGAAAATTACCTTTGATAATAGATGAGGAATATAAGACACTTAATGACATTGAAGCTTTTAAACGATATGCAACTACCAAAGCAGCACTGGAGAGGATTGTAAATCAATTACCACATCCAGGAGAGTTAAGACTACCCTATAAAGGAAATCAAAGGACTGGTTAGCTGAGATGAGTGCAACCCAAGAAAGGACCAAAGCAAACATGAATCATAAATCAGTAACAGGTAATGATTGGATATATAACAATAAATACTACTCAATAATCTCTATTAATGTAAATGGTCTTAACTCACCAATTAAGAGACAGAGGCTGGCTAATTGGATGAAAAACCACAAACAATCAATATGTGGTATTCTAGAAACTCATCTAACTCACAAAGACTGGAATAAACTGAGAGTTAAGGGCTGGAAAAATGTATACTGAGCGGGGGGGGGGAACAAAAGAAAGCACGTGTTGCAATTTTAGTTTCAGATAGATTAAATTTCATTCCAAAACTAATTAGAAGAGATGAAGGAGGACATTATATTTTAATACAAGGAATAATCAGTCAAGAACCAATAATGGTCCTTAATATTTATGCCCCAAACATAGGGGCTCCTAGCTTTATAAGACAAACCTTATGGAATATAAAGAACTTTATTGGACCAGAATCAATAATAATGGGGGACTTCAATACCCCACTTGTGTCAAGAGATAGGTCATCAAAACAAAAAATCAACAGAGAAACGTCAAATCTAATCTCCACCCTAAACCAGCTGGATCTTACAGATATATACAGAATATTTCATCCACACGGTGAGGAAGACACATTCTTCTCAGCTCAACATGGTACTGTTTTCTAAGATTGATCATATGCTAGTCCATAAGAACTCCCTCCACAAATACAAAAAAAGTAGGAATTATCCCCTGTTCCTTATCAGATCATAATGGGATAAAATTGGAGCTCAAGAACATGAATAATTCCAGAAATTTTACAAACTCATGGAGACTGAATAATACACTACTGAATGACCAATGGATCATTGACGAAATCAAATTGGAATTTTAAAAATTCCTACAATGAAATGATGATGAAAACACATCATATCAAAACATATGGGATATAGCAAAGGCAGTTTTAAAAGGGAAATTTATAGCATTAGATGCCTTTATCAATAAAATAAAGAAGAGCCAAATAAATGACCTAATGACACAGCTTGAGACACTAGAAATCCAACAAAAAACCAACCCTAAATTGAACACACAAAGGGAAATTACAAAATTAAAGGGAGAAATACCTCAATTAGAATCTAAAGAGATAATTCAAAAATTTAATAAGACTAAGAGCTGGTTCTTTGAAAAGATTAATAAAATAGACACCCCTCTGGCTAACCTCATCAAAAAGAAAAAGGAAAAATCTAACATAGCACAGATTATGAAAGACAACCTGTCCATAACCACTGATTTCAATGAAATACAAAAAATTATCAGGGATTACTACAAGATACTGTATTCCCAAAAATATGAAAATGCAGAAGAAATGGATAAATTTATTAACACATATGATCTACCAAAACTAACCCCAGAAGACATAATTGACTTAAACAAGCCCACTACATATACAGAAATAGAAAAGGTAATTAAAAACCTCCCAACAAAGAACAGCCCAGGTCCTGATGGATTCATGGCAGAATTTTACCAAACTTTTAAAGAAGATATAATACCTGTCTTCCTCAAATTATTCCAAAGAATAGAAAAGGAGGGAACACTCCCAAATACATTCTATGAAGCTACCATCACCCTGATACCTAAACCAGGAAAAGATTCATCTAAGATAGAGAATTATAGACCCATCACCCTTAAGAATCTAGATGTAAAAATATTTAATAAAATTCTGGCAAACAGAATCCAGCAGCATATGAAAAAGATTATTCACCATGACCAAGTGGGATTTATACCACAGATGCAAGGCTGGTTTAACATTCGGAAATCAATTAATGTAATCCAGCATATCAAAAAACTGGCAAACAAAAGCCACATGATCACCTCAATTGATGCTGAAAAGGCCTTAGATAAAGTACAACACCTTTTCATCATAAAAGCACTGGAGAAGATAGGTATAACATGCAAATACCTCAATTTCATAAAAGCCATTTATGACAAACCTACAGCCAACATTATATTAAATGGAGAAAAACTAAAACCATTTCCTCTTAGATTTGGAACAAGAAAAGGATTTCCTCTCTCTCTTATTCTATTCAACATAGTAATTGAAGTCCTGGCCAGGGCAATCAGACAAGAGAAAGAAATCAAAGTGACACAGATTGGCAAGGAAGAGGTCAAATTATCCATATTTGCAGATGATATGATCTTATACCTGAAAGACACCAAAACCTCAAACAGAAAACTTCTGGACTTCTAATTAACTCCTTCAGCAAAGTTGCAGGCTACAAAATTAACACACAAAAATCAATAGCTTTTCTTTACACCAATTCCAAACAAGAAGAGAAGGAAATTTCAGGAAAAATACCATTCATGATAGCCCAACAAAAAATTAAATACCTTGGAATCAATCTAACCAAAGACCTTTCAGATCTCTACAAGGAAAATTTCAAAACATTAAAGAAAGAAATAGCAGAGGACACTGAAAAATGGAAAGACCTCCCCTGCTCCTGGATGTTGTTGTTGTTGTTAGGTGCCGTTGAGTCGGTATCCGACTCATAGCGACCCTCTGTACAACAGGGGAATCACTATTGTCAGTGCTTCTCTGCTGTTCGTAGGGTTTTCAATGGCAGATTGATTTTTGGGAGGGGTTTGCCAGGTCCTTCTCCCAAGCCTACAGCTTCTGGTGTTCCCAGGCAGTCTCCCATCCAGGTACTAACCAGGCCCGACCCTGCTTAGCTTCTGAGATGTGACAGGATCGGATGCCACAGGGCTACAGCTGCAGGCGCTCCTGGATAGGGAGAATTAATATTGTAAAAATGGCTATCCTGCCAAAAGCAATCTATAGATTTAATGCAATCCCCATTAAAATTCCACTGACTGACTTTACAGAAATAGAAAAAATGACCCAAAAATTCATATGGAACCACAAAAGACCACATATAGCCAAAACACTTTTAAGCTGCAAATCTAATGCAGGTGGAATCACAATCCCTGACTTCAAACTTTACTACAGGGCAGTGGTTGCAAAAACAGCTTGGTACTGGCACAAAAATAGGCCTGAAGACATCTGGAACAGAATAGAAGACCCAGATATACGTCAACACACCTATAGCCACCTTATTTTTGACAAAGGAGCAAAGCAAGTAAATTGGAAAAAGGACAGCCTCTTCAACAAATGGTGCTGGGAAACATGGTCATCCACATGCAGAAAAATGAAAGTGGATCCACATCTGTCAATATACACGAGAGTTAACACAAAATGGATAAAAGATCTCAACATAAAACCAGAAACTTTAAAACTTATAGAAGGCAAGATAGGCAATACACTCTATCATATAGGCATTGAAAAGATTTCCTTAATAGGACCCCAATTGCTCAAGAAATTGCAACAAGAATAGATAAATG
>VMDO01024004.1:0-30531 GCA_007922755.1 Pedetes capensis
GGGGCGCACCTGTACTTCACCCCCAGCGCCAGGATGGAGCAGGCCTTGCCACTGCCACCTGGGAGGCTTGCTCGGTTCTGCCTGGCTCAGGACAGATGCCGGTGAGGGCAACAGGCCCAGGGCCTAAGGACGTGCGGTGCCAGGACCCCACCCTGCCTCGAGACGGAGGAGAGGGATGGAGGAAGGGAGGCCACATGGCAGGGCCCCACCTCCCCTCCGCAGAGACGGGCAGGGTCCTGGGAATACTGCCTGGGAACTGGCGGTCTCAGGCTCCACTCACAGCCCCAGGCTCCGTGCCCGCTGCCAAGGGTCTGGGTCCCCTCCAGCCCCATATGAGCCAAACAAGCACAACGGTTAGCAGGGAGGAGTAGACACACGTGAGCCACAGCCCACAGCCATGTGGGAGGCACAGCAGCATTGCTCACCACTGACCGGGCCACCTGCACTTCACAAAGAGGGCCTGGAGTGACCGCATTGGTGGAAGGAGCTGGACCCAAGGCTCGAGCATCACCCCAAAGCCACGTGCCCATTACGCAAGGTGGTCAGGCCCCAGGGGTTCATTTCTTGGTTGCTCAACTTCCCACGGGCGTGGCTCAGTTGGTAGAACGCTGCGGGATGTGGCAGTTCACTCCCGGAATAACCCCCAAGACAACCAGCCACGGAAAACCCTGTGAGGGTCTCGATCTCTGTCAGTCAGACCCAACTCCACAGCACCTGACAACAAACACCTTCCGGCAGGGGGCATGTCCTGCCGCCCCTCCCCCAACGCTGACCGCGCAGCTGGGCCCAGGCCCACCACCTGCCAGGACCCAGGAAGTTGAGTCACAGATATTTCAACCAACATGACACGTCCTGAAAGCAGGGAGGACGGGTCTGGTCCCTTACCTGGAGCCCAACAGGTGCTGCGGCCCCACCTGGGCCGGGTCTCCCTTCAGATGCTCTGCTCTGGCTTCAGGCTCCAGCTGAAGGCTGGTGGCCTCCCCCTCTCCTTGCACGCAGTTCACTGTGTCCTGCTGAGGCTCTGAGGTAGATGCCAGGCACTTGTCTGGGGCAGGGTCCATGGGCTGCAGCTGGTCAGAGGCATCCTCAGAGGCTGGGCCTGCCTTTGGGTCAGGCCGGTCCTCCCCCTGGCTCTCAGGGACCTTCTCCCCAGCCCTGGTGAGGCCGGCGGCGGGGTAGGAGGCCCCCTTCTCCCGCAGACACTCCACCGCGTCCTCCCTGCCAACCGTGCAGCTCCCACAGCAGACGCAGGAGTGAAGGAGGCAGCTGGTGGCCGCGGGGCTGTCCCCTGTCCCTGTGGCCCTGGGCTCCGGCGAGGAGACGCCCTGGCCTGGGGGCTCCAGGGTGGCGCCTGCAGAGCCCAGGGCGGTAGGCGACTTGGGGTTAAAGATGACGGTGGCCGACAGCTTCATGCCCCCTGTCCGGTGGGCGATGAGCTCCGCCGTCTCGGCATCCTGCGAGCCCCCCTCCCAGCCATCCAGGCAGGGCTGCGAGTCCAGGCAGCTGCAGGAGGAGGACCCGGCCAGGCCGGCCAGCTGTGCCGGGTCCTCTGTGTTGTTGTTGCTCCGGTCGGCCTCCTTGTCCGGGCTGTGCGTACCGACCCCGGCCCCTCCGCTCAGGCTGCCCTGCCTGCCTTCAGTGGTGGCCTCCGTGTTGGCCGCCCACCTGCGAGGGCCCCCTGGGGACTCAGGTCCGGCGGGGGTCTCTGCTGCCTCCACATCATCCATGAAGAACACTCGTTCCTCAGCGTCGCCTGAACTCAGAGGCTCTGGGCCCAGAGAGGCCTCGGCGCGGGGGCTGCCCTGGGACCCGGGCCTGTGTGCTGGGGACTGGCAGGCACTGGGCGGTGAGAGCAGAGACGACATCTCGTCCCCGGCCCTGTGCACCAGGCGGCTGAGCTCCTCCAGCTCCTGGTCATCGTACTGCATGGAGCAGGCCAGCTCCGCCTCGGGGTCCTTGGCCTCCGCGGGATGTGGCTCCTCGGGGGCCAGTGGGGCCAGGGCAGTGGGCGCCTGCGTGTCGGCCCGGATGGGCAGCTCCACGTCCTGGGAGACGCACAGGCTCCGCTCCAGCGTGTGTAGTTCGTCCTCGGTCAGGGCCTGCAGCAAATCCCTACAGAGTCAGGACGGGAACCAGTGTGAGGGCCCTGGGGCCACACCAGCCTCTCCAGCCAAGGGGGATGTGCTGATGTGGCCCCCTGAAGCCTGCACCAGCACAAAAGCCCCCAGGCTAGGCACTGATCCTCATAGCACCGGCCCAGTCCTCCACTATGGAACAAGGAGTCTCCAGGGCTCTTCAGTGCCACAGCATGGGAGGGGCCGCTGTGATTCCACTGCGGTCTTCTTTTTATTTGTCAGTACTAGGGGATTGAACCCAGGGCCTTGCATATCCTAGGCACACGGTCTACCACTGCACTGCGCCCCCAGCCCCTTTTTTATTTTTTGACTCAGGGTTTTGCTAAGTTACACAGGCTGTCTCTAGCCTCGAACTCGTGACCCTCCTGCTTCTGCCTCTCAGGTTGGTAGGATTATAGGTGTGTGCCATGAGGCCTAGCCTGGTTTCCTTCTTAAAAATGCGATTCTGGGAACAAAAAGCCCCGATTCTTAGATACATGCTGACTGCGTTAATAAAAACTTCAAGGAGAGAAAAAAAAAAAATGTTGGCTTACATATAGACTTTCATCCATTTTTACAACAAATATAGCAAGCACCAGATCTGTCCCAGGCACTGGGCATGGAAAGCATACAGGGAGAAGGCAGGCCTGGTCCCTGCCCCTGTGGGGTCCCCTCCAGCCGGGTGAGGCAGATAATAAATATTTGTACAAATGATGATCGAGCTACAGTAATGACAACAAAGGACGTGCAAGCCAGGGCACCTGACTCAGTCTGGCAGGGCTTCCTGGAGGAAAGGGCATTGACATTGAGGCCTGCAATGCAGTTAATTGTCACAGTGACTAGGACGAGGCTGCAGCAGGGCCTACAGGCCAACTGCATGTTGCCCCTGTTGGGAAAAGCTCAGGTGGAGCCTCAGGCCTGAGTCCCATGCACAGTAGTGCAGTGCAGCCAAAGCACACACAGGAGAGCTTGCTGAATTTGCACAACCTGAACATACCATGAGAACAGTGTCTACATCAAGAAAAAAGACAGCAACCAGGATCCCAGGAGCCCTCATGGGCCCTCCAGTCACTCCCTGGTACTGCTGCCATTTTGGCTCCACAGGCAGAAGTGGCCCCACCCTCCCTGCTCCCTGGAGAGAGGGGAGTGCACAGCCCATGGGAGCTTGTATTTTATCACAGATGAAATCCAGGATGCTCTGTTAAATCAGAATTTCAGATAAACAACAACAATTTTGAAAGTGCAACTATATGAATAGTTTTTAGGGTAAGTTATTGTTGTTAGGTGCCACCGAGTCAGATCTGACTCACAATGACCCTCACAGGATTTTCACTGGCTGTTTTGGGATTGCTTTGGGAGTGGATTGCCATGTCCTTCTCCCATTTCTGCAGTGCTAAGGATAGAACCTGGGTCCTCAGACAGTGCAGAGCAGCTCTGTGCCAACTAAGCCAAGCCCCAACCCCTTTAGTGTAAATATATCTACATACACCCCACTACATACAGAGGGTGCCAAAAATGCATAAGCATTTTAAGAAGGGAAAAGCTGCATTAACATTGTAATACTCGATAGATACTGATAAGAGATGAACACAAGCCCTGTGTGACTTCTGCAATTACCAGAGGTGCTCAAAGCGTTTACCACAGCAGAAGGAGCAGGACTCCTGCGAGGCGTCGCAAATTCTCCTTTATGCACAGAACACAGTGCCATGTATCTCAGACTTATCACAAATGCATGCAAGTGTTAGGCACGGTGGAGGGCCTGTTGCACGCGCACTCCTCCACTGTCATTGCTCTTCCATAACGTTCTCAAAATGGCCATTTCTCAAAATGGTCTTTGCTCCCCAAACAGTGACTATGCTTCCACCACTCGGACCGTCCCGCCTGTTGCACGGAGGCACTAGCATTTGTTTGACAAATGCCATCTTTTGAGCCAACACCTTACTACACATTGCTGCTGTAATCCAATTCAACTCTGAGAAGTGATACATAGATAACATCTCTTAAAATGTGCGTACGTTTTTGGCATGCCTGGTGTGTATACATTTTTTGGCACTCCCAGTATACACGGTGTGAGTATGTGGAGGAGCATATTGGATATACTTTCACTAAAAAAAGGTATTTGTTTTTTATCTGAAATTCAAATTCAGCTGTGCATTCTGCTGTTGCGTTGCTACATCTGGCAACTCCCATGGAGGGAGAGTCTTGCACCGTGAGGCACGTTGCTGCAGAACACTCCCAAGGCGACAGCCTTCTAGTCTGTGACTACTCCACGGTCCGTGAATACGCCACGGTCCGTTTATTTCTCTCTCTATTCTCCACCTGAAGGTGATAACTGCTGTGGACGGCCATCTTTGTGCACCTCTCTTGGAGAATATGCACGTAACGTTTCTGCCACGTGTCCACACCGGAGAGGACACGCTGACCGCCCACCCGCTGAGCTGACAATGCTGTTTAACCCAGGCCCTCGTGAACTCTTGGTATTTGTAACTATATCCTCTCTGGTGAATGTGTATGGGCTATGTGGCTTTAAATTGTTTTAGCTCAAAGACTAATGAAGTTAAGCACCAATTTACATCTCTATCAACCCTTAGATAAGATCTATGTGAAATGCTTAAGACTTTTGCTCATTTTAATTGGGTTGTCTTTTTCTTATTGATTGATAGAGGAGTTCTTTATGTATTTTTGGGTTGAGTTTTTATTGGATATATTCTCTAACTCTATCACTTGTCTATGGTATCTTTAGATAAACTGAAGTTTTTAAGGACTCGACTTGATGGCACCTAACAACAACAACAACAACATGAAAAACCTTAAGTGACTGTCACCTTGTTATGCTGTGGAGCCTTGGTGTTGCTGTGATGCTGAAAGCTATGGCACCAGTATTATAGATATCAGCAGGGTCACCCATGGTAGACAGGTTTCAGCTGATCTTCCAGACTAAGACAGACTAGAGAGGACATGGCTAACTTACTCCTGAAACAATTAGCCATTAAAAACCTTATGAATAGCAGAGAAACACTGTCAGATACAGTGCCAGAAAATGAGCACCTGAGGTTGGAAGGCACTCAAACAATGATTGGGGAAGAGTTGTCTCTTCAAAGTAGAGTCTACCTTAATGACAGGAATGGAGTAAAGCCCTAGGGACCTCCATTTGCTGATGTGGCACGACTCAAAATGAGAAGGAACAACTATAAACATCCATTAATAATTGGAACATGGAATATATGTAGTATGAATTACGGTAATTAGAAACCATCAAGAGTGAAATGGAACGCATAAATATTGACATTCTAGGCATCAGTGAACTAAAATGGACTGTTATTGGCCACTTTGAATCAGATAATCATATGGTCTATTATGCTGGGAACGAGAGATTAAAGGGAAATGGGGTTGCATTCATCATCCAAAAAGACATCTCAAGATCTGTCCTGAACTACAATGCTGTCAGTTATAAAATAATACCCATAAGCCTGTAAGCAAGGCCACTTAATACGACTATTATTCAAATTTATGCACTCACCACTAAGGCCACAAATAAAAATAGGGAAGATATTTACCAACTTCTGCAATCTGAACTTGATCGAACACGCAATCAATATGCACTGATTATTACTGGTGACTGGAATGCTAAAGGTGGAAATAAAGAGGGCTCGGTAGCTGGAAAATATGGCTTTGGTGACAGAAATAATGCTAGAGATTGCATGATAGAATTTTTCTGTCAGACCAATGACCTTTTCATTGCAAATACATTTTTTCACCAACATAAACAGTGACTATATACATGGAGACAGTCGTGGTAGCACATGCCAGTAATCAACAAGCTGCGAAGGATGAGGCAGGAGGATTGTGAGTTCAAGGACAGACTGGGCAACACTTTTGCTTGCAGCTGTACCAGTGTGGCATCCGATCCCATCAGATCTCACAAGCTAAGCAGGGTCGGGCCTGGTTAGTACTTGGATGGGAGACCACCTGGGAACATCAGGTGCTGTAGGCTTGAGGGAAGTACCTGGCAATCTACTCCCCCCAAAACAATCAGTCATTGAAAACCCTATGAATAGCTGAGAAGCACTAACAATAGTGTTTGCCTGTTGCATATATGGTCGCTATGAGTCAGACACTGAGTCAATGGTACCTAACAACAACAATATACATGAAATTTACCAGATGGAAAATACAGGAACCAAATTGGCTACATTTGTGGAAAAAGATGATGGAAAAGCTCAATAGCAAGTCAGAACAAGACCAGGTGCTGACTGTGGGTCAGACCAACAACTGCTCATATGCAGGTTCAAACTGATACAGAAGAAAATCAGAAAAAGTGTACAAGAGCCAAGATATGACATTGAGTATATCCCACCTGAAATCAGAGACTACCTCAAGAATAGATTTGATGCATCACACACTAATGATTGAAGACCAGGCAAGTTGTGGCATAACATCAAAGACATAAGGAAAGCAAAAGGTTATTTAAAAAAAAAAAAAAAAAAAAGACCAAATTCCATGTCAAGAGACTCTGACAGTTGCCCTTGAATGCTGAGCAACTAAAGTAAAAGGATGACATGATGAAGTTAAAGAACTAAACAGAAGATTTCAAAGGGCAGCTCGAGAAGACAAAATGAAATATTATAATGAGCTATGCAGAAGAGCTGGAGATAGAAAACCAAAAGGGAAGAACACACTCTGTTTTGCTCAAGCTTAAAGAACTGATGAAAAAAGTCAAGCCTCGAGTGGAAACAGTGAAGGATTCCACAGGGAAACTATTAAACGATGCAGGAAATATCAAAAGAAGATGGAAGGAATACACAGTCATTATACTAGAAAGAATTGGTAGATGACCAAGCATTTCAAGAGGCTGCATATGATGAGGAACCAATGATACTACAGGAAGAAGTGGAAGCTGACTTGAAGGAATTGGCAAGACACAAGCCTCCAGGAATTGATGGAATACCAATTGATATATTTCAACAAACAGATGCAGCACTGGAGGTACTTGTTTATGCCAAGAGATTTGGAAAACAACTACTGGCCAGCTGACTGGAAGAGATCCATATTTGTGCCTATTCCCAAGAAAGAGGATCCAACCAAATGTGGAAATTATCAAACAATATCATTAATACCTCAAACAAGTAAAATTTTGCTAAAGATCATTCAAAAGTGACCGAAGCAGTATATAGACAGAGAACTGCCAGAAAATCAAGCTGGATTCAGAAGAAGGCATGGAATCAGGGACATCACTGCTGATGTCAGATGGATATTAGCCAATAGCAGAGAACACCAGAAAGATGTCTATTTATGTTTTATTGACTATGCAAAGGCATTTGACCATGTGGATCATAATAAATTATGGGCAACACTGTGAAGAATGGCAACATCAGAGCATTTAATTGTACTCATGAGAAATCTGCACATGGACCAGGAGACAATCATTCAAACAGAACATGGAAATATCCCCTGGTTTAAAGTCAAGAAGGGCATGTACCAGGGCTGTATCCTTTCACCATATCTCTTCAGTCTCTGTGCTGACTTTATGAAGATGAATATGCCATCAGGATTGGAGGAAGACATAAACTGCTTTATGGAGATGACACATTCTGCTTGCTGAAAGTGATGAGGATTTGAAGCATTTACTGATGAAGATCAAAGAACAGAGCCTTCAGTATGGATTGCATCTCAACATAAACAAAACAAAAATCCTTACAACTGGGTCAGTATGCAAGTTCATGATAAATGGAGAAAAGATTGAGGTTGTCCAAGATTTTGTTTTACTTGGTTCTGCAATCAACACCCACACAAGCAGCAGTCAAGAAATCAAAAGATGCATTGCTTTGAGAAAAGCTGTTGCAAAAGACCTCTTTAAAGTTCTGAAAAGTAAAGATGTCACATTGAAGACGAAGGTGCACCTGACTCATGCCATGGCATTTTCAGTTGCATCATATGGTTGTGAAAGCTGGACATTAAATAAGGGAGATAACAGAAGAATTGATGCTTTTGAATTTTGGTGCTGGAGACGAATATTGAATACACCACGGATTGCCAAAAGAACCAACAGATCTGTACTAGAAGAAGTGCAACCAGAGTGCTCTTTAGAAGCAAGGATGGCTAGACTGTGTCTGACGTATTTTGGATAGGTAGTCAGGAGGGACCAATCCCTGGAGAAGGACATCATGTTTGGGAGAGTAGCGAGTCCACAAAAAAAATGAGGAGCCTCAACTAGATGGATTGACACAGTGCCTGCAACAATAAGCTTAAGCATAAAAAAAAAAATCATGTGCCTAGCCAGAATGGGGGAGCGTTTTGTTCTGTTTTACATAGGGTCACTATGAGTTGGACCTGACTCGATGGCACCTAACAACAACATACCCCAGGTAAGCTTCTATCTTGCTAATTGCTTTCTTGAGCTTTCTGGATCTATTAGTAGATTTCTCATCAGTTTTATTTATTTTTTCAATACTTGGGGATTGAATCCTGGGCCTTACACTATGTTGCAATTGCTCTGCCACTAGGCTGCACCTTCAGCCCATTTTTATTTTTTATTTTGAGTCAGGGTCTCTTTAAAGTTACACAGGCTGCCTAGGTCCTCAAACTCATGGTCCTCTTGTCACAGCCTCCCAGGCTGCTGGGATTACAGGTGTGTGCCATTATCCCTTCCCTGGTTCGTATCAGTTTTGGAAAATTCTTGGCCATTACTTCTTTGCATAGTCCTTCTGCTCACCTGCTTATGCCTTTCTCCAGGACTGCAGTTATGTGCGTCCGGCCTTTTGAATACGCTGCACACACCTCTCCCCTGCGTTCTGTTTCTTCTTGGCGTGTTTTCCCATTTGTTCTCTCTGTGCTTCAGTATGGGTCTCCTCTATTGAACTATCAAATTCATTATTTCTGTGCTTTGCTGAGTCAAATCTACTATCAAACCCACCTATGGTGTCCTTATTTTCAGACTGTAGTTTTCTTAACTCTAGAATATCGTTTTTTATAGATTCCAATTCTCTAAATTCCCCACCCTCTTCTAATTTCCCCCCTTTTTTCTATGTACCTTAGTACATTAGTCATAATTGTGTTGACATTCTTGTGTGTTAACTGTATTATATAGGTCATCTCATCAACTTTCTGGCTCTTCTCTGGACCATCAATCATATTTTCTTGCTTCTTCACATTTTTTAAAAAGTAATTCTGGACTATGCAGTGTATGTTGGATATAAAATAATCTACAGATGACAGGTGATGATTTTTCAACCCAAGGAACTTCCCCTTTCCTCTGTTAGGCAGATGCTGTGGGGTCTAAATCCCACATCACATTCAGAGATTGAGCAGCTTGGAGCTGAGAAACAGCTTCGGTCTGGTTATTCATCTCTGAGCCTGCTGGGCCTCTGTCTGGTGGAGACCCAGCTCTGCCCTCTGGTTTCCAGCTTAGCCTCCAGCCCCGTGCCCTGGTAAGCATCTCCAGAGGAGGCTGGCAGTGAGCTCGAGGCAGCTCTCGTCTCCTAAGCACCTCAGGACTGCAGGAAACCATTCCCTTCCACTGAAGAGCTTCCTGCCCCGACACCTCTCCTCAGGACCCCACAGATGTGCGGCTCACATGCCCCCCACTTTCCCACATGTTGCCCCAGCCCCTGTAACTCTTCTGTCTCTGAGGCACCCTGAGCCTTGGGCAAGCATCAGCCCCCTCCTGGAATCCTCAGGCACCTCCTGGGGAGAAAGGGCCACGTAAGGCATCCAGTCACCTCCTCTCACTTCACCGAGGGTTGGTTCATCCACCCCTCACTTCCATAGTTCAGGGGTCTTCACAAATATGAGTTTCAAATTTTTCCAGTTTTTTCTAGTTGCTAAGCCTGAAGAACTGTCTTTCTACAACTGGAGGCAAACTGTCTGAAAGCTGAAGTCTCTCCACATGAAGGAAAAAGATATGATGATGGCTGGTCAAGTCTAATTATATTAAGTAGCTCTCATTTATTAAAATACCCACTCATGGAATTTTCTTATTCATCAGTTCTTTCCTGCCTGACACCGAGTTCAGAGTCTGGCACTGCAGTCGTCTCTCCCCTCTGGCTTTTCCATCCCAGGGCGACGTGCGGTCCTGAGATGGAGGCTTGTCATCTGAAGCTCTGTAAGCGGCAGACCACCCCGCAGGCTGTGATTGACAAGTCCTCAGGTCCTGTCCGTGGAGGAGCCAAGGCCACCTGTGGATTCTCACTGTTTTCCATGTGTGGGGAGAACAGGCACTGATCGTGGGGTGGCAGGAAGGGCCAGCCTGGAGCTGCACCTGGTCCCAGCCACCCTCCTCAGGATGGTGGCTCCCAAGTCAGAGTCACAGGGTGTCTACACTGGCTTGGGGGATAATATATCGCAAGTGATATTTAAAAGGATCTTGGGGTTTTAAGTTATTCATCCTCGATGGAGAAGGGTCTGCATCTGGGGATTTTAAATTGCTCATCCTCGATGGAGAAGGGTCTGGACTTGGGGATTTTAAGTTATTCATCCTCAATGGAGAACGGTCTGGGCTTCTCAGACACTGCAGGGGCCTCTCCCAACATAGCCTGCCACTGCCATGATCCCTTCCTCCTCTCCTAGACAGTCACCCCAGGAGGGTTGGCCCTCAGCCTCTGGGTCCTGGGGTCACATCCCCCTGGAGTGAGAGTGGAGCAGCCAGCAGCCAGCTCCAGACGGACCACAAAGTGAGCTGAGCACCTCCCACTCCAGCAAACTCACCCACCAGGGGCCGCCTGCCAAGGCCCCAAGAGCCTGAGATGGTTCACAGGGGGAGCCCACGGCCCACGGGGGGTACTTCTTACTGTCAGGGCTCACAACACCTCTGGCTCCTCACACGGCGGGGTCTATGCTCTCTGTGTCCCCAGAGTGAGTCTGGCCTTGGCTAGCTGTGCTTGAGGCCATCCTGTGCTAGCAGACCCTAAGCAGGCCTTGGATGTCCTACTGGACCCAGGAGGATGCTGCGAGGACCTATGGGGTCATCAGCTCACCAACACCCAGGGAAGGGGGCTTCCCAGAGACCAGGGGCCATGGGCCAGGGAGGCAGTGAGAGGACAAGTAGCCACCAGTCCTCGAGGCCAGCACTGGGCTCAGTTGGCCCAGCGAGGCCCTGGGCAGAGAATTCAGGAACCACGACGGAAAGGTCCGGAGTTTGAGAAGGGCTTTGACCCACATTAACACAAGCCCCACAGACCAAGAGGTGAAGATGAAGACTGATGCTGGCTGCCGATGGCTTGGAGAGAGGAAACTGTGACAGGGTCAGCCCTGCACTGTCGGGGCATCAACCTGAGGAAGTGTCAGCTTATCGCTCCCCAAAACTCAGCGTGAAGAGGTGCCAGGGGCAGGAGAGACACAGGCAGGGCAAAAGCAAGGCTGGCCTGGCCCGCCACGGGGTTGGGCGAGGCCCATGGGGTCTATGACCCCGCCAGGAGGACCCAGAGGAGCTGACACTTGGTTTCAGCACCCCCCACCACCCCTCCAGCCCTCACCTTATTTTCCGCAGCAATGTGTGGAAGGGCCGAAACAGCTCAGACATGTCTTCCACCTTGCGGTCCAAGTTCAGGGGTCCGTCTGCATAGACCACGAGGCCACTGCATTTGAGACACACAAGCCAGTGTGGTTAGGCCCTGTGGTCTTCCAGGCAAGCTCTGCATTCCCAGCTCCAACACCTGCAGGGAGACCAACAACCCACTGGGGCCCACAGCACTCCTGCTCTACACAGGGACAGCCTCATCTTTCCGCCCCTTGGGATCAGATCTTACAAAATTTAGAACAAGGAAATGAAAATAGGACCCAGATTAACCCTCTTTGAAGTTGACTAGCTATGTAATCGGCAGCAACCACGAAACAGTCATATGATGTTTGTACAGAGCGTCACAGTCAGAGAAGTTAGTATCAAGACTGGTTACTAGACTCTACCTCCCTGAAGAGGGACGAAGGAGACCTGCAGAGGCTCCTGGTAATTAGGCCTGTGACTGTCTACTCCAAAAGCCAAGCGTGAGCCAGAGACCCGAGGTCCCACCTGGGTCGCCCACCACCCTCCAGGATGGGCGCTGGTGCCGCAGGGGTCACCGTAATGGGGTGGAAGCAGCATCCCATTGGCCCCAGAGAGGGCTGAGCCTCTGCAGGGTGCCCTCTCTCCCCAGCCAGGGGCTCTCCCCGCTGTCCTCTTCCAAGCATCCAGCTCAACCCCTGCTGACAGCCAGCCTTGCTCAGGTGCCCCTTGTGGACAGCACCCTGATTGTCACCTCCTCTCCTAGTCAGTCGTCCCACCTTTGCCACCGCCAGCCTGTCTACATGCCGTGCAGCACCGCCCGGCCCCGTGTGCCTCCATTGGCCTCCATCAGCCGAGTGCCAACCCATCTCTCCCTGGGAGTGCCATTCCAGGCACCCTCCCCTGGGCTCCTCCTCCCAGGTCTCTGTAGACTGGACAGCTGGGGTCTCGGGATATCTCAGGGGCCAGGGAACATCCCCGTGCCCTCATTTCCTCATCAAGTGCAGATGGGGGCAGCTAGGGCTGGTCTGCGTGGACAGCCCCTATGCCTCTCATCTCTGGGCAGGTGTGGCAGCATCTTCCTGCCAGGATCGGGGCCTACCATAGCCATTCCACACGGAGTCCTGACATTCTGAGGAAGGTCTCTGGCACATGGCGGTGAGAAGCGCTGATAAACAGGGCTTCATGACAGGACTGTTTTCCCTAGAGAAGGCTGGGTTTGTGCACAAGGAAGATGCAAAGGCCACAGGAGGGACATGGGCTGTGCTGCCTCTGGGGAGCAGTGGCCATGACTGGTGGCCAGCAGCCCTGCAGCGGGGAGTCTGGGCTGTGAAGAGGGCTGCGTCCTGGGTGTATGGGGCGGGAGGTGAGGGTGGCCAGGTGGCTTCCATGGCGCTCACCCGCTCTGCAGCTCTGCCATGAGCTGACGGACCGATGCAGCAAGCAGGATTCAGGGGCAATTTTACAAGGCCTCAGCTTCGCAGGGGGATGGGTGTCTCAGGACCGAGGCAGAGTGAAGGCAGGCAGGAGGGTGCGTGCGGGTGGAGCTGAGCCCACCTGGCTCCCCAGCAGGCGCTCCCTCAGAAAGCTGAGCAGGAGGAAGGGAGGCCCCACCTCAGAGGAGCCCTTTCAGACCCTGAGCAGAGGTCCCCTGGCAGCTATGCTTGGGATCCACCCGAGTGACCCTCTGGACATCTTGCTGTGGTGTGGCCAGGGCAGGCTGGCTGCCTGAATAAGAGCTGAGAGTCCCCAGACCCGGACCTCCATGGGGCCATGGGTTCATTATAGCCTCAGAAAAGACCCCATAATGAGGACCGTTCAGCATACTGACCACCAGGCAGCTGGGCCCACCCTGTCCCATGGGCAGTCGGGGGCCCAGTGGTTGTTCCCTCTGCAGTGTCCTCGGGTCCAACCGTACTTCCTCATGCTGCTTCCTCATGCTGGGGTGGTAGGGCACCAAACATTCTGGGAGGGGCAGAGAGAGGCACATGGCTGCAGATAGGCATCTCTGTGGACAAGGCTGCGCATCAGGTCTCAGTAGGAGCTCAGCAAGGGTCTGCGCAGTGTCTGACTGGCCCAGGCACTGATGTCTGGGGGCTCATGGAGGGTAGGGCAGGGGTGGTGCTGTTCTGGGTGGCAGCTGGAGGCCCCTACTATGAAAATGACACTAAGTAGCCAGGCACGGTGGTGCACACCTGTAATCCCAGTGGCTCGGGAGGCAGAGGCAGGAGGATCACAAGTTTGAGACCAGAGGCAATCTGTGTAACTTAGAGTGACCCTGTCTCAAAAAGTGAAAAATGGGTTACGGGTGCAGCTCAGTGGTCCAGCACTTGCAGAGCACACAAGCGCAAGACCCTGTGTTCAACCCTCAGTACTGGAAAAAAAAAAAAAAAAAGAAAGAAAAAAGAAAATGACACTAAGTGAAAAAAGCCAGTGGCAGAAGGTCATTTCAACTTACATGAAATGTCCGGCATAGGCAAATCCCTAGAGACAGACGTGTCTGAGTGGCCCAGGCACTGACGTCTGGGGGCTCATGGAGGGCAGGGCAGGGGCGGTGCCGCTCTGGGTGGCAGCTGGAGGCCCCATGTACCTCTGTCCCTGGCCCAGCCTATGCACAAATCCTGCTGGGAACCAGGAGGCAGCTGAAGAGCAAGGCCTGGGAAGGAGCCCTCGGAGAAAACCCCTGGGTCCTGTGCCGCTGCCACCACGGCTACTGCCAGACAGGCCTGGGGGACGCAGCAAGAGCTGCCTGAGCTACACAGGCCCACGCCCGTGCTTCGCTGAAGGCGCAGACAGCAGCCACAGGGAGCCTGCACCAGGCAGCTGGGCCCAGGTGAGCAGGTGAGATGAGGCCGGGGCGCAGCAAGCCAGGGCCCCGCTGGAAGGGCAGGTGACAAACTTCTTCTTTAAGAAAGATTGAGATGAAATTCACATAACCCACACTAAACCACTTTAAAGCGTCCCGAGCTGGGGCATTTAGTGCGCTCGCGATGCTACGCAATCACTGCCTCTCTGTGGTTTCAAGACTTTGGCCTCAAATCTACTTTCTGTCTCTAGGGATTTGCCTATTCTGGGCACTTCATATAAGTTGAAATGACCTTCTGACGCTGGCTTTTTTCACTTAGCATCATTTTTCCAAGGTTCATCTACATTGAAGGATGCATCAGTATTTGGTTCCTTTTTATGAACAAATAATATTCATTATGTGTATACACAATTTCTTAATCCTTTTATCCATGGATGGACATTTAGGTCATTTCCACCTTTGGCATATTTTTTTTTCAATACTAGGGGACCGAGCCCAGGGCCTTGTGTCACTTTGCAAGCATTCTACCACTGAGCTGCACCCTCAGCCCCCTTTTATTTTTTATCTTGAGACAGGGTCTCATTAAGTTATGTAGGCTGTTTCTGGCCTTGGACTTGCGATGCTCCTGCTTCTGCCTCCCAAGTCACTGGGATTACAGGTGTGCGCCACCATGCCCGGCCTTCCTCTGGCCTACTATGAAAAATGATGCTGTGAACATTCCTATAAGGTTCTGTGTGGATGAATGTTTTCACTTCTGTCAGGTCTATGCCTAGGAGGGTGTATGGTATTTCTATATGGATCAGATACATCTATGTCTGACTTTTTTTTTTTTTTTTTTTTTTTTTGCGGTACTGGGGGTTGAACCCAGGGCGTTGCGCTTCCATGCTTTGCAAGTGCTGGACCACTGAGCTGCGCCTCCAGCCCTTTTTTTTTTTTTTTTTTTTTTTACTTTTTGAGATAGGGTCTCGCTAAATTACACAGACTGCCTCTGGTCTCGAACTTGCGATCCTCCCGCCTCCGCCTCCTGAGCCGCTGGGATTACAGGCGTGCGCCACCGCGCCCGGCTATATATCTGACTTTTTAAGGAACCACCCAACTATTTTCCATAACAGCTGCACAGTTTCACATTCTCAACAGTGTACAAGGGTCACCACTTCCCCACATCTTCACTAACACTTATTCCCCTCAGTTTTTATCATAGTCATTTTAGTGGGTGCCTGCAGCCATCCCACGGTGGTGTCCGATCCCATCAGATCTCTGAAGCTAAGCAGGGTTGGACCTGGTTAGCACCTGGATGGGAGACTGCCTGGGAACACCAGGCACTGTAGGCTTGGGAGAAGGACCCGGCAACCCACTCCCAAAAGACAATCAGCCATTGAAAACCTTATGAATAGCAGAGAAGCACAACAATAGTGTTTCATCTGTCGTACACGGGGTTGCTGTGAGTCAGATACTGACTTGATGGCACCTAACAACAATTCTAGTGAATGTGAAGTGTGTCTTTTTTTTTTTTTTCAGTGCTAGAGATTGAATCCAGGGTCTTGCACATGATGATAGGTGAGTGTTCTACCACTGAGACAAAACCCAGCGCTCATCGTGCTTTCTTTGATTTGCGTTTCTTTCATAGCTGATGACACTGACCATCTTTTCATGTACTTGTTATTTGTGTGTCTTTGGAGAAATGTCAAGTCTTGGCCCATTTCTAAGATGAATTGTCTGTCTCTTTGTTGTTAAGTTATAAGTGCTCTTTATATATTCCAAATGCTGAATCTTTATCAGATACGTGACTTGCCAATATTTTCTCATTCTTCAAGCTGTTCTTCCACTGTCATGATAATGTCACTTGATACACAAAAGTTAATTTTGATAAAAAAAGAGCTAAGAATGGTATTATCATAGATGCTCTAGAAAATTCATGTAATAATTCTGACAATGTAAAAAGAAAGCTCACTACAGGAAAAGTTTCTATCTTAAACAGAACTGGAACCCAAGGCTATATAGAAAAATATTACCATAAAAAGACAAGTAATTGGAAGAGAAGCCTTTGGTGGGGGGTGGGACAGGGGGAGGAAGTGCACAAGAGAGTAAGGGGGAACCTATATGTATAATGTACAACAAAATGCATATATGGAAATGTCACAATGAAAAGCATGACAGAATGAATCACATTAAGGTGTACATTAAAAATTTCCAATAAAAAAGTTAATTTTGATGAAATACAATTTCTTTTTCTTTTTTCATTTTTTCTACGCTGTTGTTGTTACAGGGTCTTGCTATGTAGCCAAGCTGCTCTTGATCTCAAGATCCTGCGGAATGCTAGGATTGCAGTCCTGCACCACCAAGCCCGACCCTATGTTTACTTTTTAGCTAGTACTTTTGGTATCAAATCTAAGAATCCACTGCCAAATTTGAGAACATGAAGACTCACCCCCTGTATTAGTAAGGTGGGGAGACAGAGGGAGAGATGGGTGTCGGGAGCCATAGGCCCGTCCTGAGCTAAAGGCAATGCCTGCATAAATGGCTACGTGACAGACTGACCATAACAGAGAGCTCTGCTACCTGTGGGGTAAGAAAGCAGCACATCAAGAAGCCTGGGTTCAACCCTCGCTGTCTCTTTAGGATTACTCTGTTTCTGCAATGCTAAGTTGATTGTTAACTTTTTGACTGCAGTTACCTTGTGAGCTGTCTCTTGTATCTCCCTGAGTTACTATATAAACAAGAGTTTAGAGAATAAAGTTTAGCTCAAGACCATCAGTCTTGGCCTCTTCGTCTCCTTCATCCACGGCTCTCCCCTTCACCCGGCTGGACCTCGGCAGACGGGGTAGGGAGTGACATATTTAAGGAACTAGCTCACAAGGTTGGGAACACTGCAAGTTCAAACTGTTCAGGGAAGGCTGGCAGGCTGGCTGGAGACCCAGGGAGGAGGTAACATTGCCACTCAAGTCTGAGGCCACTTAAGAGACAGAATTCCTTCCTTCTTGGGGGATACCAGCCTGTTTTCTCTCATGGCCTTCAACTGATTGAATGTGACTGGGACACTGGACATCCACATGCAAAAGGGCAGAGTTGGACCCTGTGATGCCTAATTTTATGTGTCACCTTGGCCTCACAACCAGATATTTGGCCAAATACTTCCCTGAATGTTGTTGAAGTCAGTCTCAATACAGCAGGTTACTGTCACATTTACTGACAAGAATGTTCTCTCCTCGTGGAATGGTGTTGGCATCTTGTCAATGATCAGCTGCCACAGATGTCTGGGTTCATTTCTGGCCTCTCAATTCTATTCCACTGATCTCCACATCTATCCTAAAGCCATTTCCACACTGCTTTGATTTGTAGTGTTTCGAAATCAAGAATTGTGAGTCCTCCAACTCTGTTTTCCTTTTTCAATACCATTTTGCCTATTCAGAGTCCACTGTGGTTCCATATGAATTTGAAGAAGAGCTTTTCCATTGGGCGCGGGGGGAGAAATAGGAAAGAAAAGAAAAGGAAGAAAGGAATGAAGAGGGGGGCTAGTGGGGATTTGATAGGGATTGCATCAAATCTATAAATCACTATAGAGAGTGCTGCCATCCTAACCATATTAAATCTTCCAATCCATGAACATGGGATATCTTTCCATTTTAGTAGATCTTTAACTTTTCAGCAATGATTTGTGGTTTTCAGTATCCATGTCTTTTACCTCCTTGGTTAAATTTATTCCTTGGTATTTTACTCTTTCGAGTGGTACTATAAATCTCATGTTTAAAATAACATTTAATTACATATAATGGAGTATTACTTATCATTAAAAAAGATATTCTGACACATGCTACAACATGGATGAACCTTGAGGGCATTAAAGTAAGCCATTCAAGAGAGCTCAAATTCTGTGTGATTCCATGTATAGGAAGTCTTTGTTGTTGTTGTTGTTGTTAGGTGCTGTCGAGTTGAGACTGACTCATACTGACCCTGTGTACCATAGAATGAAACACTTCCCGATTCTGTGCCAGGCACATGATCTTATTTATGTTTAAGCCCATTGTTGCAGACACTGTGTCAATCCATCTGGTGGAGGGTTTTCCTCTTTTGCATTGACCTGCCACTCTCCCAAACATGATGTCTTTCTCTAGGGATTGACCTCTTCTGACTACATGCCCGAAATGTGTAAGACGCAGTCTGGCCATTCTTGCTTCCAAGGAGCACTCTGGTTGCACTTCTTCTAGGACAGATCTGTCGGTTCTTTTGGCAGTCTGTGGTATATTCAATAGACATCCCCAGCACCATAATTCAAAAGCATCAATTCTTTTTCTGTCTCTCTTGTTCAGTGTCCAGCTTTCACAACCATATGATGCCACTGAAAATACCATGGCATGAGTCACACGGTGCACCTTCGTCTTCAATGTGCCATCTTTGCTTTTTAATACTCTAAAGAGATCTTTTGCCACAGCTTTTCCTAGAGCAATGCATCTTTTGATTTCTTGACTGCTGCTTCCATGGATGTTGATTATAGAGCCAAGCAAAGCAAAATCTTGGACGACCCCAATCTTTTCTCCATTTATTATGAAGTTGCATACTGACCCAGTTGTAAGGATTTTTGTTTTGTTGATGTTTAGTCGCAACCCATATTGAAGGCTATGATCTTCGATCTTCATCAGTAAATGTTTTAAATCCTCTTCACTTTCAGCAAGGAGAGTTGTGTCATCTGCATAATGCAGGTTGTTAATGAGTCTTCCTTCAGTCCTGATGCTGTATTCTTCCTCATAAAGTCCAGCTTCTCGGATTATTTGCTCAGCATATAAATTGAAGAGATAGGGTGAAAGTATACAGCCCCTAGAATAATCAAATCCATAGAAATAGAAAGTAGAGTACTAGATGCTGGGGCTGGGTAAGGATGAATGAAAAGTTAGTGTGTAATGGGGATGGAGTTTCAGTTTAGGATGGCGATGGATGGTGGTAAAGGTTGCACATAATTTTAATGCACTTAATGACACTGACCTGTACACCGAGAAAGGGTTAATATGGTCATTTTATATTATTTATATTTTACTACAATAATAAAGGAGCATTTGTTGCTTACAAAAGTTTTATTTCTCATACTAACTTTTTTTTGTACATGGGAGTTGAACTTAGGGCCTCACATATACTTTGCAAGTGCTCTACCACTGGGCTGCACCCCCAGCCCATTTTTTACTTTTTATTTTGAGACAAGGTCTCTCTACGTTATGCAGGCTGCCTCTGGCCTTGAACTTGCAATCCTCCTGCCTTCGCCTCCCGAGTTGCTGGGATTACAGGCATGTGCCACTGCTCCTGGTGGTAACAAATTTTGTAGAGACATAGTATTTGGTAACAACTTTATGTATTAATACACTGAAGATGTTTTTGCATGACATTAGGGATTTCTAAGGTTTTTAAAATGTCTGATGTATCATTTTTTTAATCAGTTCCTTAATTCTATACAGCCATCCTCTCAAATGTTCTGACTACAAGTAATACTTCAGGGATACTCTTTGTGAAGACATATTTGTGCCCTGCCAGATCAATAAAGCAAAGTTCCAGAGAACCTCATGGCACCACCACACTCTGGACACTAGGGCACATCAGGGAATAGCGTCCCCACCCCATGCTGACCACACAGACTGTCCGTCAGACTGCCCTACCCGTAGACCCACAGAAACAGAGAATGGACTGGGGCATGCTGGTGGGACTGCAGGGCTGGGGGCTGCCACTAAGGGGAGCATAGCGTGGGGCATCTCTGTGGAGTGATGAAGATCTTCTGAATGACTAGTGACGGGTGCTCCAGTCTGGGGCACGTCCACAGTGGGGGACTGTGGAGCAGGAAGGTTGTTAAAAACAGAGCATGGATTGTAGACGGCTCTGTTATTGCACCGAGGAGCACCAGGGAGGGCGCCAACTCTTTGACCAGGACCTGCGCAGGTGGGGTGCAGGATGTGTGTCATGAGATGCTCTATGGCAGAAGCCCCTGGGGGCATGGCCTTCTGGAAGGAGAGGTGAGGGATGGGGCGAGGAGTGTGGCCCGGGTGTGTGTGTGGGGGCGGGGGGACAAAGGTGCTCGAACTTCAGTGGAACTGCTGGGCGGGCCCAGCACCAAGGCCAGTGACCATGTCCGTGCATCTAGAGCTTCTAGTTTCTTTATTCCTTTGAAGGAACTGATTTCAGATGCACGTCTTCAAGTAAAGCCAGTGTGTCCAAGTCTGAACCACGTGGAAATTCACTTGCGCAGGCCATGTGCCCCTTCTTCATGAGCACCTTAGTATCCTACGGACAAGCCTGGGGCTGGTATACAGCAGTCACTCATACATGCTCACTGGAGAATACCGGAGAACATTAGGTGCCATCAAGTCGTGTCTGACTCATAGTCGACCCTATAGGGTTTTCAATGGCTGATTGTTTTTTGGGATTGCCTCAGGAGTGGATTACCACATCCTTCCCCCATTTTTGGGATACTGGGATTTGAACCCAGGACCTCAGAGACTGCAGAGTGGCACTCTACCAACTGAGCAAGGAGCAGGTCTTGGCCTTGCCCTGGAGAGCTGTGACCTGTGGCTGTCCAGCCCAGAGTGGCTGCTGCAGATGGCAAGGAGTGAGAGGGGAGTGGGCAGCAGGTCCTGTGAGGACCCAGGGAGCCGCCCAGAGGGGCAGCACAGCCCAGCTCTGGAGAATGTCCACCAAGCCAGGCGCACCTTGCCGGTCCTCAGGCCCGCAGCCCTTCTCCTAGGTCAGTGCCCTCTCTCTGGGCTGGACGAGCCTGCTCCCCATGCGCTGGGCCCCAGGCTCCAGAACCCACGCCCACTTCCTGATCCCCACCTGCACCTGCTCCCCTTGCACACCTCCAGCCTCTCTCCAGCCCTGGAGTCCCCTCAGGTCCTTCCCAGGCAACCCCTCCAGCCTGAGCCTGGGGGACTTCATGCCAGGGACTGTGGGGCTCCAGGTGCGCCACTGACCCAAGGCCAGCAGGGTGGACGGGTAGGCCGGCACACAGGGCACTGAGGACGCCAGCCAGGGAGATGTGGCCACTGGCCTGTCGCTGCCTGCATGCAGCTGCTGATAGCCCTGGGCAGGCTGATAAACACCAGAGTGGAACCAGAAACGGTGGGGGTGGGAGTCTGGCACCTATGTTTATTTTTAAACGAGCTGCTGCCTAAGAGAGGCTTCTGGGGCACTCCCAGGACGATTCGAGTAGGTTCCCTCTGCCCATGCTTGGCCAGGAGGGCGGCCAGGTACACAGCCCAGGGTGGCGCCTGATCTGCAGAGCTTTCTGAGGAAAGCCGGCCCGGGAACCCCATCAGTGAGGTCTGCACCTGGGCACTACACCTCAAAGTACTTCCAAGGGACTCATTACGAACAGGCAGAGCTTTCCGTGTTTCCCGAAGGCAGCGTCCAGCTTCTGACACAGTGCGGTAGGGACGAGGGGCTGTGACCTGCGCCTAGAGACGCACAGACCCCATCCCCGCTGGCAAAAGTCAGGCCCTGACTCCAAGGAGCTTTGCTGCTTTGTTTTTTAAACAGAAGAGGCAGAGACCAAGTCAGCCCATCATCTTTTGTCAAAATGAGTCTGGCAACAGAGCATTTTGCCCGGGAGGAAAACCCTGGAAACAGGATCCTGGGGCCCTCCAGAGTTCTATGGGCCAGGGTTGGGCTGCGCCAAGGGAACAGGCCAGGCCTGCCAAGCCACCTCACACTGGGCACGTCTCGTCCTCCAGCTCGACATCCTCCTGTGAAGGGCAATTCCTGAATCCTACTAATCAAGGGCCTGCAGCTGTAGCCCTGTGGCACCCAACCCCGTCAGATCTCGGAAGCTAAGCAGAGTCAGGCCTGTTAGTACTTGGATGGGAGACCGCCTGGGAACACCAGGTGCTGTAGGCTTGGGAGAAGGACCTGGCAACCCACTGACAAAAATCAGTCCACCATTGAAAACCCTATGAATAGCAGAGAAGCACTGACAATGGTGTTTCACCTATTGTACATAGGGTTGCTATGAATTGGATATCAACTCAATGACACCTAACAACAACAACTGATCAAGGTGAGATTGCAGTGCCACAGTTCCACCCTGGCGAGCGGGTGACAGGACCCAGGCTTGCCTTTCTGATTTGCTGACTTGGTGGTGAAGGAAGGGAACTCTGTGAGGAAGACGGAAAGGAAGGGGATGGGGGACAGAGCGCTAGGCTGAGGGTCTGGAGAAGCCCTAAGGGCCAGTCAGCACCCACAGACCACCACAGCGACCTCCCAGCACATCGAAGCGGATGGCCTGACCAGGTGGGTCTGGATGGTGCCATGGTCCTACTTGCCCCCCGAGTCCTGCTGGAGCACCGGACCTGCCCTTGTATGGAGGGGAGCGCCTCTGTCCTCTGTAAGCCCTGGATGCCAGCCCCGTACCCAGGTCCCACCGCCCTACAGCCCCAGTCTGTGCCCCACCTCCCATGGAGTCAGGTCTGTGTGGCCTCAGCATGCTGCCGCATGTACCCAGGCCTCGGGCTCCAGAGGACCCTCAGTGGGCCTCCCACCCCCAGCCATGTCACCAAGAGCCACATTGCCAGTGGACGTCTGTCTGCTGTACCCCACCCCCAACTGTCCCAGCTCTTCACCCTCTTTCCAGCTGCCAGAGCTGCCAGGCAGCAGGGCCCCGAGCTCTTCATACACGGCAGTACCTCCTCCTCCCTCTGGGCCACTTGCCGGGAGGAGGGAAGGGACAGTCCCATCTGGGGCCACCACACGGATGAGCAGCAGTGGAACAAGAGGCTGTCACCTGGGCACTGCCGTGGCCCCAAGAAGCTTAGAGATCCGAGCCTGTCCTGCCTCGCTGTGCTTAAGGCTGAGGTCCCACATGCTGCCTGGACACCTCCCACCCCACAGGCCCCGCAGGCCGACCTGTGCGTCCCCCCTGGCGGAGGCTCTGTCACCCAGCTCAACTGCAGGCCCCTGGCCTTCAGCCTGCAAGGCTCCCGCCAGGCCACGAGTTACGCAAACAGACCACTCACGTCCTTCTGAGGGAACCGGGCCACCTGTCCCCTTGTCATTGCAAGGCCCGCCTCCCACATCCCTGGACGGTCACTCAGCTTCTGAGTGCACCCAAGCAGCCGTGTGGGGTGTGCAGGGTCCCCCGCTCCCACCTGGGAGTACCTGCGACTAGCAAGCTGCGGCGCCCCTCACCTGCGGGGTCGGTGGCGAGGGCTGGGCCACCTCGCACCATCACAGGGGGAGCCTCCCTGCTATGAGGTAAGAAGGGGCGTTGGGGACACTTGGCGCCCGGCCTGGAGACTGAACGGCCCCTGCCGGGTGTGCAGACCACTGGGGACACCCTGGCCACGCCTCAGGGCGGCCTTAGGAGGCACTCACCACACGATGGCCAGCCGGGGGATGGTGAACATGAGGGCCGGCTCATAGTCGTCGATCATGTCCTGGGTCAGGTACCCGAAGTCCAGGGCCCTGGCCGAAAGAGAGAGGAGTGAGGGGCAGCCAGGGTGAGACCTGAGGGTGGGGGGCGTCCGGGCCACGCTAAGCGGAGGGCCTGGCAGCTCCGCCTCCCTCGTTTCCTTCTGCCCGACCCCACCTCTGCCCAGGAAGGGCTGGGAAATGCGGGGCGTGGGTGAGCGTGGGAGGAGGCGCTTTGCTCTGTTGGACATCCAGTGGAACAGAGTGAGACGCCATCCGTCACCACGCTGCTCACTCAGTGCCAAGAATAAACAGGGGACAGAAACATTCTCCCAACATCTAACGCTGCCCTGGCAGCTGGGTGGCGTTCACTCCCGGCCATGCTAACACTGCTGCAGGACTTCAACAGAAAGACATTTTCTGTCCCTGACTTTCAGGCAGTTTGAAATATCTCTCACGGTGTAGACAGTGGATGGTCTATCTTGTAAAAATAAACCCGTGATGTGACATTAGCCACCTTCAGAATTTACTGACACCACAGCACTTGTCACACTAGAGAAAAGCATTCGAGGTAAAGCCTCAGCCCCAAGGTCCACTTGGAAATTCTGACTTGGGATTATTGCCGAGGCCTGTCGAGAACGTGACCCACCCCCCAAACCAGAGACCTCGGCCTGAAGCCTGCAGAGCCCTGTCTTGGGCTCCTGGAAGTGGTGGTGGGGGTAGGGGACAGTGAGGAGACAGAGGTGGGGGAGGATGGAGGACACAGTGGCAGGGTCTGGGTGGCAGCATCGCTACTGGGCCTTCCGGCCTTTGTCACGTGACTCCATCTGCAGCCCCGGCCCTCTGGGCCCAGAGCACAAGGAACCTGGGCCAGGCCGATGAGCTGGGGCCCGGCCCTCTGCCCACCAGTGAGAAGGACGTGGAATCCCTGACAAGGTGCGGCCCCAGGTGGCCTCTGCGGGGCGGGGCGGCCCATCCTCACCTCTCCACCGTCTCGCAGAACAGCACGATGACCTCCTGCTGCACGTAGTACTCTCGCGGAGACTTCACGGGCACCATGGCAGAGACGTAGCTGTGAACACAGCAAGGCGTATCAGGCCCCCGGGTATCAAATTCAAACCCCAACTCTCAGCACTGCCCCAGGCAGCTGGCTCCACAAATGCACAAACCCCAGCTTTGTAGTGTTATCTTAAATCAGAGCAGCTACCAGGGTGGGCCTCACCCAGCGCCTCCACAGGCCCCCGCTGCCTGCCCCTCGTCAGCCCTGACCACCCAGAAACCATCACTGCCACAGGGGCGGCTTGGCCCCAGCCGGAAAGGGTCAGCAAGTGAATGAATAACGCGTGAATGAATGAGTGCATGCGTGAGTGCTCAGCCTGGAGACTCGCTGGGGCAGTGGCAGGGGCAGGTGGCCTGGGTCTCAACAGCCTCAGAACCAGCCCTGGCCAGACACAGGCTTTCGGGCTCTTTGCTGAGTAGCTGGGAGATTGTGATGGTGTGTCTGGTTGTTCCTGGATGAGAACGTTTTTTCTTCTAAACCACTGGCCCTCAGGGTTTTTTTGCTATGAAAATTTCTTTAGAAAATCCAGGAAGCCGGGAGCAGTGGTGCATGCCTGTAATCCCAGGGGCTCGGGAGGTGGAGGGAGGAAGATCGCAAGTTCAAGACCAGAGGCAGTCTACGTAACTTAGTGAGACCCTGTCTCAAAAAGTTAAAAAAAAAAAAAGGGCTGGGGGTGCAGCTCAGTGGTCCGCCCCTTGCAGAGCATGCAGGCACGAGGCCCTTGGTTCAACCCCCAGTACCACACACACACAAAAAAAAAGAAAAGAAAAGAAAAGAAAAGAAAAAGAAGAAAATCCAGGAACAGCAGGGTACGGTGGCTGACACCTGTAATCCCAGCATTCAGAAGCAGAAGGATCTTGAGTTTAAGGTCAGCCTGGGCTACATAGCAAGACCCTGTCTCAAGAAAACCCAAGGGCTTGGGTACAGCTCTGTGGTGGACCGCCTGCCCAGCACACGTGGCCCTGGGGTGTCGCTGCTGCTGCTGTTATTGTTATTGTTTTTCAGTGCTGGGGACAGAACCCAAGGCCCTTTGTTGGATCGTCAGCATCAGAAATAAGTAAGTAAATAAATAAATAATAAAATCAGGGAGGACAGGAGAAAATGAAACACAATCCCGGTGCCCTCCCTTCCAAGAGAGCAGCTTTCCCGCCTCAACTAATTTCCTTCTAGAGGTCAGCAGGTCACAGGAGGCACACTCTCCATTCCCCAGGCCACTGGGGATGGGGGTTTGCGTCCTGCCTTTGCTCCCCCATCACCAGCGGCACAAAGTCTGTGCACTCAGTGCAGCGCGCCTGTCCCCTCAGGCCGCAGCCAGGCCCTTTCCCTGCAGGCCAGGTGACCAGACCCTGAGCCACCTCTGCCTCCCTCCCTGCCCTGCAAAGCTCCCCTCCCTCACACAGAGTCCCCCAGGGCTGACCACACTAACCAAGGGCTCCAATCCCCTAACTCCTCCTTCCATGGGATATTCTGGTAGGAGACATCAGCATGTGCCCTGAAAGCTGGCATCCCCGGGGGCACGGGGCAAAGGCCGTGACTTCCCACACCTGTGGCGCAAGCCCAGGCCCTCAGAGTCACCTCAGCTCAAACTCCGCGAACAGGACATCGAAGTGCCTCAGGGCCTCCTGCATCTTCTCCGTGTAGGTGTTGAGGTCGCGCAGCGCCTGGTCGCGGAGGGCTCCCCGTACGTCCTCCAGGCTGCGGGTCAGCTCCTTGGCCAGGGGCCGCATGGCCATGCTCTCGAGCTCACGGTTCATGATGATGGAGCCGGCGGCCAGGCACTGCGGGCAGGAAAGCATGCTGGGGAGCCGTCCCTGAGAGCCCAGGACTCCCCACCCAGGGGGACCTGCCGGGCGCATCCCAAGGCCGCAGCGCTGCTTCTCTGGGGCCTGACCTGGCTGCCACCCATGGCCTATCTCCTAAGGCTCCTCTGACTCTCAGAGAAACCGAGGTAGTGATAATGGTGGCTCTTACTGTGACCACCGTGGTCCCCACATAGACCTGAGAGGCAAGACAAGGCAGGGAGGGCTGCTCAGAGGCTCTGGGGGCTCTCTGAGGGGGGAATCCCGGTGATGCAGCTGCTGTCCCCTCCGAGTCCAGCCCATGGGGTGACTGCTGGGGGCCAGGAACTCTCAGAAGCCAAGTTCAGAGCTGTGTCCCAGCACAGCGTGGCAGGGCTGGTCTGCCCCTGAGCACACTGTCCGTGACACATGGCCACAGATGCCTCCTGCCAATAGGCTCAAGGCTGTGAGAAATCAATCGGTCAGGCCAAGCCAGGCGCGGTGGTGCACGCCTGTAATCCCCGTGGCTTGGGAGGCGGAGGCAGGAAGATTGCAAGTTCGAGACCAGAGGCAGTCTGTGTACCTTAGAGAGATCCTGTCCCAAAAAGTAAAAAAAATGGGCTGGGGGCACAGCTCAGTGGTCCAGCAATTGCAAAGCATGCATGTGGGAGGCCCTGGGTTCAACCCCCAGTACAAAAAAAAAAAAAAAAAAAAAAAAAAATTGGTCAGGGCCCTGAGGCCCCACCCCCTCACCCCAGGTCGGCCTGGCACATGCTCAGTACAGGAGATTCAGGCAGCTGCTCTCAGGCTGGGGAGGCTGTGGCCTGCCCCAGGGACCTCCAGCTAGGTGGGTTTTCATCCACAGGCTGGGCCTTCACTGGTTGGGGTTAAAACCGAGAAACCAGGCCATCACCATCAGCAGTCAGGACCAGAAGCAAGTTCCTGGTGACCAAGCAAGATGGCCACTCATGCAAGGGCATGTGGAGCCATGGGCGCGAGGGCCCCATGTTGGGGAGGCAGCACCCCCAGGGCACACGGGCAGGACCTGCCTCCCTTCTCTCCACCTCACAGCGGCCTCTGCCCAGCCCTCTCTACAGAGGTGAACGCTGAAGCTTGGGGCAGGACAGCCTGCTGGGGCAACCAGAACTGCAGCGAGGACGGCCACTGAGGGCTTAGCGGGGTGGGAGGGGGCCGGGCAGTGTGGAGGGAAGGCTAGAGGTCAGTCCCTCATGCTAGTATGAAGGACCCTAGTTATGGAGTGCATTTTAAAAATCCCCAACACCTGGCGATTGCACAGCAGACACGACCGTGTTACTGGACAGGAAACCAGGCACGTGGGCCGGGCAGATCCAGGGATGTAGGGGTGGGGTGGGAGTAAGGGCACAGCATAGCGGGACACAGGGGACGCAGAGCCCTGGAGCCCCAATGTCTTGAGAGCACAGCAAGGGGAAGAGCCTGGGGAGCCCACGCAGTGGGATAGAGGACACCCCTAGGTGGCTGGGATGCCAGTCCTGGGATCTCATAGGGGCAGGCACCTTCCTCTCCCTGCCTCAGTTTCCCCATTGGAAGATGAAGATCTGACAGGCGATTAAATTTGGCAAGTGAGGCCCCCAGAACCCCCCCATCCCCGCCCCCCTGCTGCTGTTTCTGAGGTTGTCCATGGGGGAGGGCACCTGCCATCCCCAATACTGGTGTTATTGCCATGAAAGACCATGCTGGGGTCCTGGATGTCCAGGCGCCTGGGAACCTCAGGAAAACCACGTGGGACACATCAGTTGCACATGTGGTTTCGGGGACACAGGTTAGGGCTCTCCCCACAGCCTCCAAGAGGCACACGGCCTTTAAGGCTCAGAACAGTGCTCCTCTGAACCGGGGTGGGCAGACCCCGTGGAGGAGCTACCAGGCCCCTGCCCCTGCAGGTCCCCACGAGCGGGTTCACAGGGTAAGTGCTGGACAAGGAGCCTGGGGCTTGGCAGCCACCACTACCTCAGCACCGAACCACAACTGGCCAGCCAGGTTGTCGTGCCGGATCTCCTCCGGGAACTTGACGCAGAAGTCCCGAGGCGCGCGGTCCTGGGGGATGCACTCGTCCATGATCTGGTTGATGATGTTTAGCACGTTGTCCTGGAACGGGAAGGGAGAAAGCGAGCCCATCAGCGCCTCCAGCTGGCGGCCGTCAGGTTCTGCTGGAAAACACGTGTCTTACTGTTTCTTAGCGCACCAACGTGTCCGGTAACACAGTCGTGTCTGCTGTGCAATCGCCAGGTGTTGGGGATTTTTAAAATGCACTCCATAACTAGGGTCCTTCATACTAGCATGAGGGACTGACCTCTAGCTGACCCCAGGGCCACATTTCACTCACTCCTACCCCTCCCATTAAGTGAGCAAAGATGGCCCCTGACCAGCCTGAACAGCCTCAACCACCTCAATTCTGATTGGCTACCCTTAGCATCTCAGTTAAATAACTGCCCCTGGCAGGTATGACAGTTCACCTGTTGTAATTGTCAGGAATGTGCCCTAATTGGCTAACCCCAGTACACGCCCCTCTCCGGGAGCCTATATAAGCAGGGCTCACAGACCCCCTTTACCCTTCATCTCTCACCGTCCTTCACCTGCTGTCCGGACCCCATCACCTCAATCCAGCGCTTCCCAATCCAGCAGATCTCCAAGCAAGCCTATGCGTCAAGACCAGGGGCCCCCAAAGCACCGAAGGCTACAAACAAGCCACGAAGAGCCTCCAAATTCCTCCCATCCTTGAGAAGGAGGGAGGTAGAGACGGCGAGCTGCGAGAGTCAAGACCACTGGACCTCCAGCCCAGTGGAACACCAACTGCTTGTAGTTGTGCCTTGAAGGCTGACCTGTTCCACCAGTGAGTCTGCAGCATTCTGTGCTGCAGGCTTAGAGCTAGCACTTGAGCACTTGACAGGGGCAGCTTGCTGGATGCACCCCACTTGGGGAGTAATCCAATAAAACTTCCCTCTCCTGTTTCCCGCAGAAGGTCTCCAGAGGTCCTTCTTTAGCGCCTCCAGCCACTACACCAACCTGGTCCAGTGGGTCCCCAATACCCACTTGGTGTCGGGGTAAGGCTCTGACCTCTGCCAGGCCTGAGCTGAACCCCGACAGCCAGGAAAGGGCCAAACATTCCAGGAGAACCTGAGAACAGGGGGCTCCTACGTCTATCCCCCAAATCCATGCCTCAGCCAGGGTACGGCCGTGCCCTCTGAAGTGCCGTGCTGGCGTGCTGCTCTGACAGCATTCCATGTCACTGGGAGGATTTCCCGCGCTCCCGTGGAGGCTGAGCTGCACCGCTACAGAAGAAGACCCGTCCTTCCTCCCTGGCCCCCGGCCCTAGCACCTCTCTGCACACCTGTCCAGGTTCTGCTCAGGGAGGAGCTGGCGAGAAGGAGTCGCCAGAAAACAAACTCATGTTAGACTTCACTTTGCTGCCACATATCTGCGTTACTGCTGCCCACACGACAAGCCTGGCCATGCAAGGCGTCAGGAGGCAATACCACTGGGGGCAGGAGTGAAACCAGCCTTCCCGAACCGTCCACAGCAGCCAGCAGCCCTGTGGGCGCCCCGGTAATGGCAGGAGCCACGGAGTCAGACTGGTTCTCAGCAAGTCCTCGTCCTCTCCGAGCCTCAGTTTCCCCTCCTAGTGTGAGGGGCACAGAACCATGACCTAGAGTGGGGTGAGGCCAGGGCCACCAGGGCCACTGCCACGTAGCCCTGCTCCTTCACCTGGGAGGCTGCCCTCCCACCTGCTCTGGAACCAGCCAGTACCAAGGAGGCCCGATTCTGCCTGCTCTGCTGTGTAACCTGGGGCAGGATGCGCTCTATCTCTGATCCCCTGGGCCCATCTGCAAAATGGAAACCATGATTCCAGGGCTACCTGGAGGATGGCTGTGAGCTAAAGTCTGTAA
>VMDO01024005.1:0-30530 GCA_007922755.1 Pedetes capensis
TGTGAAAAGACCTGATATTACTAACAGCTGCAGCTCCTTCCAGATTCAGTTAATACATGTTTGTTTTTTTTAGGCTGCTATGTCATTTGGCTCAACATAAAGGAGAAATGTCAAATTTCATAATGTATTTATCCAAAGAAAATTTTTATTTGGAGAGAAAAACATTCAGTTATAGGCCTATCTCAAAGCAATAAAGCAATAAAGTGCTTTAATAATTATATGAAGGATTCCTGTTTATCCTACTTATAATCAATCAATAAGCAAGCTTCTATTACTCATTGATCTCTCTGGGGGCTAGCCAAACAGATGATCTTCAGTTTTGGCACACTAAAATAGCTGAAAAATTATGCAGCATGTCACAGTTTTTATTTATTTATTTATTTTGCAGTGCCGGGGGCGAGGTGGGTGGTAAACCAGGGCCTTGTGACTACTACCAGTTAGCTACACCCTTGGCCCACTTCACAGACGTTTAAGTTGGTACACAAAGGTTTTATCTTAAATAGTAGTTATAAGCAAAGTAATATCCTACCTAATACAAAATTTAAATAAAACTTCTCTATTACTTTAAAAGTATCCAAATAAATAAAACACCAGAGATTTGATTCTTGGAATCTTTTAAAAAATTACATAAATGCATCTCTTCTTTAACAGTAGGAATTTTATAACTTCCCTTTTTCTTCCTTGGATTCTATTACCATTCTACTTCTGCTTACAGAATTTAATTTGAATGTGATATATTTGTGTGCTCTAAAGACTTTCATTGACCATCCTACAAATAATTCAATCTATAATCTGGATACATATTATAGCTGGGTCATCTTGGAGTCGATATCTTTTGAAATTTTTCCTTGAATTTGAGATTTCACTGGTTCTTTGAATGCCGGATAATTTGGGATATTTTGAATCTTACAAGATCTAAGCCTTGTGTCATTGTGTTGCTGTGTGTCCATGTACCCCACTCCTCTTGCTGTCAGTCTAACCTAGGGCCTCCTGCATGCTAGGCAAGTGCTCTGCCACTGAGCTACATACACAACCCCTGAGTCTTGTTTAATTCTTGTTTTAGAATGGTAATTTTTTTTGCATGTTTGTCCTAGTTAGGTTCAGTTGCAAGGTTTTTTGTTGTTTTATTTTGTTTTTTGCTTTGCAGTGCTGGGGACCGAACTTGGGGCCTCACACATGCTAGGCAAGCATTCTACCACAGAGCCACACCCTCAGCTCAGCTGCAAGTTTTGACTCACTTTATGTGGGGTATGACTCCAGTGTTAGTTCAGTTTTCAAAGCCTTTGTGGTGTTTTTGAGATCTGTCCAATGTGTGGATCACACAGAGACCAGTCTGGGAACTAGGCAGTGAGTGATCTGTTCTGTAGTTCAATTCTCAGTGGTTTTGGTGTGCTGTTTAAGGTCAGATCCCCAAATGTGTAGTCCAGGAGTGAGCCGGGACTTCATAGAAACTTTATGGAATCCTCTTTACAAAGCTTCCTTATACGTGCAACATTACTAAGTCTCTGACTTCCAGGATCTCCTAATATAGATGATAAATAAGAACATGAACGATGACATTTCATGGGAAAGAAAGGATGTACAATATCATTAGTCATGAGGGAAATACAAATTAAAACCACAGTGAGATACCACTATATACCGAATGCTTAAAATTTAAAAGATTGACCAGTTGCGTAAGCAATTTATTAGGTGATGCAGAGCGGCTGGAATGTTCATACATTGTTGATGGGATTGTGAAAATGGTACAACTACTTTGGACAACAAACTTCTTATAAAGTTAAATTTAAACTTATGATAGGACTCAACCATGCCACCCCTTGATATTTACCCAAAATAAATGAAAACATGTTCAAGTAAGATCAATGCTCAGCTTTATTCATAATCACAAAAAATGAAACTGAAATATCTATCACATGGGTAGATAAACAAGTTGTACTACCTCTATATGTAAAATATTTAGTAATAGAAAGTACTGTTTATATATGCAGCAATGTGGATGAAACTCAAAAGCATTATGCTAAATAAAAGAAGAAGCCTGATATGACATGTTAGGAAAGGCAAAAGCATAGGTAAAAAAAATGAAGGTGATAGTTGCCCACAGCCTGGGAGCTGGGGTTAGGGACCTTTCTGGGGTGATGCAAATGTTCTATCTTGATTGTGATGGTTATTATATGGCTGTATACCTTGCACTGTGCATTTAAATGGGATGAATTTTATAGCATATTAACTATATCTCCATAAACCTGACTTTTAAGCTTTAAAACAGCATGTTGGTTAGAGAGTTTGTCAGGTGTTTTGGATCAGTTACTTCATAATTGAGAGTAAAAGGAAATTGTATAAGAAACTATGTATGCTTCAAAGAAGACTAAAAGTTAAGGTATCATGCAAGATTTATAGATGCTGTTTTATAACCTTTTAAGTTAATACATGGTAAATATGAAAACAAATGTATCCTGAAAAAAACACTTAAAATGGTTGAATAATAGCCTATTTTACATCATAATTTACTAAACTGGTCCTCCCCTGCTTTTGGACAGTTAGGTTTATTTCCAGTTTTATTTTCTTTTAATTTAAACACCTGTAGACTTAAATCTAAGAGAAGAACATATATTGACCTCAGGGTCTCACACATGCTATCGTGGGTATATATTTGTATGTGTCATTGATTGGAGTTGGCCACTTATAGTCCTATTAAAGTTACGTGCAAGCCCAGCAAGGTGGTGCGTGCCTGTAATCTTAGTGACTTGGGAAGACGGAGGCAGGAAAAGCTCGAGTTTGAAGCCAGAGGCAGCCTGTGTAATTTAGTGAGACCCTGACTCAAAATAAAAAATGAAAAATAGGCTGGGGGTTCAGTCCAGTGGTAGAACACTTGCAAAGTATGTGCAGGGCCCTGGGTTATATCCCCAAATACTGCCAAAAAAATTTTTTTTAAGTTAAATTTAGAAAAAAATAAAGTTACATCTAAAATTCAGATTCAGTGACACTAGAATATAATGGTATGATTGGAAGATGGGACTTAGTTGGAGGAAATAGTCTCTGAGGATGTGTCCATGGGGGCTATGTCTTGCCCTGGACCCTTCCTGTAGACCTTCTCTCTGCTTCCTCACTGTTAGGAGGTGAAGAACCTCCTCTGCCACATGCTAGCACCACTATGGTGTTCTGTCCAAGAGCATGGGACCAAACAACCATGGACGGATCCCTCCTAGATCATGAGCCAAAATAAATCCTTCCTCCTTTAAGTTGTTCTCACAAATATTTTGGTCACAGCTATGCAAAAATACCATATATTCTGAAATCTAATAGTCACCCTTCCAACAGATTTAGAGGGCTACAGAATCAGATGTGGATTAAAATTGCATGTAGATTGGGTTTAGTGTTGAGAGTTCCCAATTCTAATCTACATCTGATTCTGTGGCCCTCTAAAAAACCATTGAAAGGGTGTGAATTAGATTTGAGAAAATATAGTAAGTAACACAGAGCTTGAAAGTCCCAAATTGGGCAGACCCATTAGTTTGGTTTCTGGCAAGGACTCCCTTGAGCAAGGTTGCCATATGACAGAAGATTAAAAAGAACATGCAGAAGAGAGCAAGATAGTGGGGTAGCCCTGCTTTATAAGAACTCATTCTCAATAACTAACTGGGTTCCATGAGAACTACATTAATCCCTTCCAAGGGCAGCACCTCAGTGACCTAATGACTTTAAATTAGGCACCACCTTTTAAAAGTGCCACCATCTGTCATATGACTACACTGGAGAGTTCCAGCACATGAACTGGAGACCTGCACATGAACTCTTGAGGACAAACCACATCCAAACCATGGTAGTAGTTAACACTGTTATAATGTATGTTTTAATATGATTAAGTTAAATTTTGTATTATGTGTTCTTTAACACAATATGACCAAAACAATAACTCTTTAGTTGTCCCTACTGTATTTAGAATAAAATTCTAAACTCCTTACTATTAGTGCCAAAGCCCCGCATGATCTCGTTTTGCCCTTATCTCACGGCCTCATTTGGTACTATTCCTCCCTTGTCTATTATTGTCCAGCCACAATAGCCTTCTTTCCGTTTCTCAAGCTCACCGAATTCTTCCCTCTGCCTGGAATGTTTTCTCTGACTTTAGTCCACTAGCTCTGTCTTGTTTTTCATATCTCGGCTTAGTATTACTTCCTTATAAAGGCTTTTCCCTACCACCTCATCTCTCCTTGCCTCTAGTCACTAGCTATCACATCATTCTTAAAATTTTCTCACCATCTGATATTTTTCTTATTTGTACAAAAATTTAAGTTATGTGAAAACAAGGACCTTGTCTGTTTGTTCCTCACTGTATCCCCATGCACCTAGAATTGTACATGGCATGTAGTCAGTCCTCGGTAAATGTTTGCTGAATGAAAATTGAACTTCCCAATCTTAAGTTACCATTTCCTGAAAAGGACTATCCTTTTTCTCAAGCTTTAAACTTGCATTTTCAAATTATTTCTTGGATGTTTCTATATAAATGTTCTGCAAGTATCTCAAACTCAACATGTCCCAAACAAAAATTGTCCTTCTCTTCTCTGCTCACTTAGTTACTCTGCCAAAGATTCCTTTTGTTCTGTTAATGGTTTCATCCTTAGCACAATTGATCAGACCTAAGGTCTTATTTGATTCTTTTTCTCCCTCAACTCTCACTATTAGACCTGGTCAGTATTTCATCTTGCATCCTCTCTTCCATTCCTCACAGTTGCCACCACCTCATTTTAGGTCTAATTACTTTTTACGCAGATCGTTGTTAACACTTAACCAGTGTCTCTAACTGACCCTAGTGATGTACTTACCTTTGCCTTGTAGATGCTAATTCAGCACAAGTATCATCTCTTCAGGACCTTCCTAAAATGAGGCCTACTTGTCAAGTGGTTGTGTGTGCGACTATGATTCACTAAGAGATATAAACAGGGTTTGGGTCTGTAATATGCAAAGTTACTAGAACTTTAATTTTTTTATTACTATTCTATTTTTCTGCAATATTATAATTCTTATAGCAGTAGCATTGGAAAACTGATGTCCAAAAGATTTCCTATGTCTATGAAGCTGAGTTTGGACAATAAATTTCAAATGAATTAGATGAAAAAGATAAAGATACAAGTGATGTGGAGGATTGTGTTTTCTAGTTCCAAAGTGGCTGCAGGTTTAGGATAAGGGCTTGAGACCCTCGGATGCCTCTTGGGGGTCTGTAGGGCTTTTTAGTTAGGCGGTTTATAAGTGCCTAGTACTATTTTATTCATGCACCAAGTGCAAAAAGCCTGTCTGCTTAAAGTATTCCAAACTGCCATGCAGAAATTGTGAGACTAACTTTGAAACTTAATATTTTATATTTTGTCTTTTATTTTGTTCCATAATTGATTAAAGTTTCAGTTAAAAATATCAAGAAGTGACTTTCATTTTAAGTACCAACAAATTTTTTAAATTACTATCAATAAAAAAATTTAAAGGAGTTTTATTTTTTTATAAAATGTTATTAAATATATATTTTGAAACCAAAACAAATAAAATATTTTAAGAAAGGTTCAAACTAAAGCATAAAACCACTTGCAACAAAAGAAATACCTATGTATCCTATACATACTTATACAAGGATACGAATCTTAGTGACCTGATGTTCTAGTTATGTTCTAGTTTAGGCATGTCACCTGTTAAGCATTAATACTGCCTAAGCGGGCTTGTTGTCTTCAGACTGTGCTACTTTCTATCCATGATGCCACTTTTCTGTTCCAGCCAACAAGCAAAATACTTTTTTTATGCCTTCAAGCACCAAAGAAACCTTTATCCCCAGAGCCTTATTTAAACTCTGCTTACTTTTCTAGTCTGACCTTTCACTACAGGCCATTATTCCTGGGCTTCTGCCCTAATTCTGTGGCTTATCAGCCTCCCAGCTGTTTGTCAACATACATCAGACCCTCCCATCTATACTTTATAAAGACATTTCCTCTGATTGGAGTGCTCCTGATCCCCCATAGCTCTTTTTCTGACCTTAGAGTTTTACTGATGTTTCTTTAAGACCTAATTTAGAAAGAAAGAAAGGAACAAATGAACAAAACACAAAAACCCTCCTCCCCCAAGAAGTCCTTCTGGATCTTCTTTCAGTCCTCAAATTGAAACTATAGGCAGAGACCCATAACCTATTACAGTTTTTTTTTTAATTGTCTAATATACACAGTATAAAAATAAACTTAAAAAAAAATTTAAGTGCACAATTCACTGGCATTAAGTATATTCACATCGTTATAGAACTATTGTTATTAGGTTGATGTTGTCCAAGATTTTGTTTTTATTCTACAATCAACACCCATAGAAGCAGCAGCCAAGAAATCAAAAGACATGTCGCTTTGGGAAAAGCTGTAGCAAAGGACCTTTTTAAAGTATTGAAAAGTAAAGATGTCACATTGAAGACAAAAGTGTGCCCCTGACTCATGCTATGATATTTTCAGTTGCATCATATGCTTATGAAAGCTGGACAATGAATAAGGAAGGCAGGGGAAGAATTGATGCTTTTGAATTATGGTGCTGGCAATGAATATTGAATGTACCACGGACTGCCAAAAGAACCAACAGATCTGTCCAAAAGAAGTGCAACTAGAGTGCTCCTTGGAAGCAAGGATGTTTAGACTGCATTTTACATATTTTGGATATGTTGTCAAGAGGACTGAACCTTGGAGAAAGACATCATGTTTGGAAGAGTGGTGGGTGAACAAAAAAAAGGAAAAGCCTCAACTAGATTGGTTGACAGGTGGCTGCAACAATGGGTCTAAATGTAAAAAAGATCATGTGCGTGGCACAGTGTTGGGGAATGTTTTGTTGTTTTGTACATAGGGCCTCTATGCGTTTGACCCAACTTGACAGCACCTAAAAATCAACAACATTATCATGTTTATTATTTGTTATTTATGGATATAGTTTATTACTTATTTATGGATATAGTTGTCTCCTCCTCTAGATTGTGAACAAAAGTTTGGCCTCATTTATAAGTATTTAATGTGAATGAACATGAATATAATTTGACAACCTCCTTTATGTATCCTGAGATTAGATTTCATGTCACCAACAGTGGTGTGTTGCTGCTTGGGTAATTTGGGAATATGTTCAGTTTCCCTCCTTGTATTTCTTTTTCCAAATGGGATTTATTGGAGTTCATAGAGTCCTGGGGTTTCTAAAAGTTCTTTGCTCAATTTCTTCTTTACTAGTTTTTGATTCTTTGTACTTAACCTAGTTTTTTGAAGAATATTCTATAAATCTGTCAATGTACTGGAGCATGTTTTATTAGGAAGTAATAGTAGTAGTTAGGTGCTGTCAAGTCAGGTCCAACTCATAGTGACCGTATGTACAATAGAACAAAACACTCCCTGATTCTGTGCCAGGCACACGGTTTGTTGCAGACACTGTGTCAATCCACTTAGCTGAGGCTCTGCCTTTTTTGTTGTTGTTGTTGACCTCACACTGTCCCATTCATGATGTCCTTTTTCAGGGATTGGTCCCTCCTAACTATGTGTCCAATATACATAAGACATAGTCTAGACATCCTTGATTCCAAGGAACACTCTGGTAATACTTCATCCAGGATGGATCTGTTGTTTCTTTTAGCAGTCCATGGTATATTCAATATTTGTCTCCAGCACCGTAATTCAAAAGCATCAATTCTTCCTCTGTCTCCCTTATTCAATGTCCAGCATATAGTACGACTGAAAATATCATGGTATGAGTCAGGTGCACCTTTCTTTTAAGGTGACATCTTTACTTTTCAACACTTTAAAGAGGTCTTTTGCAACTTTTCCCAAAGCAATGTGTCTTTTGATTTCTTGAATGCTGCCTCCATGAGTGTTGATTGTAGAACCAAGCAAAGCAAAATCTTGGACAACTTCAGTCTTTTTTCCATTTATCATGAAGTTGTGGACTGACCCAGTTGTAAGGATTTTTGTTTTATTGATGTTGAAGCTCGATCCATACTGAAGGCTCTGTTCTTTGATCTTCATCAGTAAATGTTTCAAATCCTCTTCACTTTCAGCAAGCAGAGTTGTGTCATCTGCATGATACAGGTTGTTAATGAGTCTTTCTCCAACCATGATGCCACATTCTTCTTCACAAAGTCCAGCTTCTCAGATTATTTGCTCAACATAGGGATTGAAGGGGCACAGTGAAAGGATACAGCCGTGATGCACACTTTTCTCGACTTTAAACCAGGCAGTGTTTCCTTGTGTGCCCTGCCCAGCACTATGTCAGTGCTTCTCTGCTGTTCATAGAGTTCTCAATGGCTGATCATTTTTTGGGAGTGGGTTGCCAGGTAGTTCCCTCAAGCCTACAGCACTTGGTGTTCCCAGGTGGCCTCCCATCCAAGTACTAACCAGGCCCAATCCTCCTTAGCTTCTGAGATCTGATAGGATTGGATGCCAGGGTGGTATGGCTGCAGGCTCTATTAGCTAAGGTGGACATATTTCAGGACATATGTGTCTCAAAGCATGTAATGAAACCTCAACAGAAATGAGATTGAGAGTTGTTCTTGTTAGAAGCTATCAAGTCTGGTCCTACATATAACGACCCTATGTACAACAGAATGAGATACTCCCCAACTCTGCGCCAGGCACACAAATCTTTAAGTCCATTGTTCCAATAATATTGTTGCTATTTCATTTCTGTCAAGGTATTTGTGTTGTATTGTTTGCTTTTCTTTACTGTTTTCTAAGTTCCTGTTCTTTGATGGACTCCTAGTAAGCTGTACTTTGAACTATGACGTTGGCTTTTCTGTACAAACATGTTTCAGAATTATCTGTTTTTCAAGTATTCTCTCCTTATCTGTTCTCTTATAATCAAGCCAGGATGTATTTATCATAGAATCTGAGAGTTGGTAATGTCCATACATAATAAGTATTTATTATAAATGAGGCCAAATTTTTGTTCACAATCCATAGGAGGAGACAATTATATCTATAATTAATAAGTATAAACATGATGATAGAAAACAATGATGATAAATAATGACCCATGTTTGTGCCAAATGGTTCTCAGCCCATAAGTGACAGAAGAACCTATGATATAAGGATAGCTGTTTGTGCTGAGTCAATGAAAGGAAATACTCTTCTCCCTTCTGATCAGAAGGATCTCTTATAACATCATCTGAGATACCCTGGGGCTACAGAAATATGACCTTCAAAATCCACATTTGCACTTTGCCCTGTCAGAGGGAAAAATAAAAATTCTTGAGATGGTTGAGGAAAGGGACTTTGCCAGGGACTGGTATGTAGGAGGATTTTGATGAGTAGTGGTCATCAACGGAGCAAACCTAGACTTGAGGCATCTTTGAAGAATAATGGCAGGAAGTGACTAAGGTCAGGGCCCATTTCATATGCAACAACAACAAAAAAGGGCTTTGGAAAGCCTCTGATATGATAAATATTTGCCTGCCCACATTTCAGGAGCTAAGTGAGATCATAAAGAAGTTATGTTCCCTCCCTTTTCTACTTTTTAGTCTTCATACACCTAAAACAAGAAGTGAGAAAAATCAAGTGTCAGGAATGATAAGGCAAAAGGCTTTTTACAAAATGATTGCGTGGGCTTGTGTAGGTGTAAGAGTGGTGAAGGTAGTTGACTACAGATGCTTATTCCCCTTTTAATTCTGCCTTCCATTAAACCTATTATAAAAGAGTTTATTGTATCTTATTTTCTCTGATTTGTGTAGCTGTGGCACCCTAGATAGAGTCCTTTTTTCTCTTGCCACCTTAATAAAGGGAGTATCTTTAGAATAATAGGTACTTAATAGTGCTTTGGCATGAATATCCTTAACTGTAAGAGTATGTATGGGTTTCATTGTCATTCTGTTATAAATCTTAGCCTCTTTATGCCTCATATCTCACGTCTGTAAAATGGGCAAAATAGTAATACCTATATAAAATTGCTATAAACCCTTAGAACAGGTCTGATGTATAAACACGTGTCGAGCTGTTACTGTTATTAACTGATATAATCTTACTCTTCATAACTGTTCATCCTACCAGTTAAATGATCTCCTTTGTGTATATTCCTTTCAGTGTATATTCCTTTAACCTCCCTTCTTGGTCTCCTCTATAAGAGCTTTCTCTGATTTAAAACAAGTTAATGAAAAGAAAATTTATGCATGGCAGAGATGGCTGATTTGATTTCAGTCTTTGGAGGGTAAAATTCCTTTCCTTTTGCAAGTAAACTTGTTTCTTTCATATTACAGGTGGTATGCAAGATTACAATTATGTGTGGGCCAATTGTTTTGAGATCACATTAGAATTGTCTTGTTGCAAGTACCCACCTGCTTCCCAGCTTCGTCAGGAATGGGAGAACAATCGTGAGTCTTTGATCACATTGATTGAAAAGGTAAAAGTAGTTGACTAAAAGTTTGAGATGTAGAAATAATGGATTAAATAGGGAAAATATTTATTGCTTATGAATGACAATCTAAATTAGGTATCTTTATCATCTATTTTTATTATTTAAGATTATAAATTATCTCTTGATTATTATATTATGAATCTATTAAAATATATTCTAGCATTACCTATTCTGTTCCCCACTGCTGGTTCTCTGCTCCATGGAGCTTTACCTGTCTTAGAACACTTTTTTTAAGAACATTTTTAAAAATGGAAATAATTAGCCAAATTTTTACTACAGAGTTTGGGGTGTAGCTCAGTGGCAGAGTGAATGTTTGGCAAGAGTGAGGCCTTGGGTTCAATTCCCAGCATCAAAATTCCCTCTTAAATTTTTACTATCACATTCTTAGGTTGTCTTGTGTTCATATTTGCTAGAGAACCTTTACCGCTGTATGAACCATTGATGTCAGTTTAATTTAAATATCAGACAAGCTCATATAACAACTAGATATTCCAGAAATTATAGCTTGCAGAAAAAATTAGAAGACTAGCTTTGAAGAGAGTGAATTTCAAAAGCATTTTGGTAGTGTGGAGTTCAGACATACATATGACTTATGTGGGGTTTTTTGTGTGTATTTTTGAAGTGCTAGGAATTGAACCCAGAGCTTCATGTAAGCTAAGCAAGCATTCCACCTGCTGAACTAAACCCCTAGCCTGACTTAAAGTTTAAGAATTTAATACTTTGTCGATATTTCAACTTCAAAGCATTAAAAACTATTCTGAGAAGATAGAGGAATAACCTTATTTTCTAGAAATTCTAGCATCAGTATGGATTAATGCTATATTCTCTTGCCTTCCAAATTGATTGTCTCTCAGTTTTGATTCTTACGTTTTAGGTCCACATTGGAATTAAAGGATTCGTTAAAGATTCAGTAACAGGTTCTGGATTAGAGAATGCAACCATCTCAGTGGCTGGTATTAATCATAATATCACAACTGGCAGATTTGGTGATTTCCACAGATTACTTGTTCCTGGAATTTATAATCTTACAGCAGTTTCAATTGGGTAAGAATTTAAACTATAGACTCTGAATTAAAATGTCAAGCCTCTGTTTTATATCTGAGACAGAAAGATAGTCAATTAAATGTTAGTAACTGTATCCAGCTTTTATTTTTCCTTATTTTCCTATTTTTCTCCTCTTATAAAGAGAAGAATACCATGGAGTGTTCTGTCATGTAGTCTAACAGTGTGAAGCATAATCATAGCACTGGGAGAAAAGACAGTTTTAAAAGCTTGAAAAGAGGTTTAGCTGTGTAAAGCATTGCCTCAAGGCTAATTGAATAGCAGGGCAGATGAATCTCAGGGCTCTGTAAATGGCATTTGAAAAACTGTCTTATCGTCTGCTTTCTAGTGTAGTAAAGGAGTGGTTTCCCACCTCCCCTGGAAACCTTTCTGGAACCTCACTTTCATAAAGACTTAATTGATAACCTTTAAATTAATTTTGAACTTTACAATTTGGGAAAGAAGTTGGAATACCAGTTTAATAAGGCAGTGAAAAGATGAGTAACATATGCCTTTGAATATTATAGCGATGGTTACAACAGAGGGAGTAATTAGCATATTTGTATCTTTGAATGTCATTTTTTGATAAGCATGCTAGCTAGTGTTTGGTACCTGAGAAGGTTGGTAAAAGAAATAACACTTTAAAGCCAGGCATGGTGGCGCATGCCTGTAATCCCAGCAGCTCAGAATGCGGAGGCAGGAGCATTCCAAGTTTGAGACCAGAGGCAGTCTGCGGAATTTAGTGAGACCCTGTCTCAAAAGTAAAAAAATGGGCTAGAGGGGCAGTTCAGTGGTACAGCACTTGCAAAGCATGCAAGCGCGAGGCCCTGGGTTCAACCTCCACTACTGCAAAAAAAAAAAAAAAAAGGAAATAACACTTTAAAGACTTAATCTGAGATTCTCTGTGACATAACATCCTAAAACTCTTAAAGCATTTATTATTATTATTATTATTATTATTATTATTATTATTATTTTGAGACAAGGTCTCACTAAGTTGCATAGGCTGCCTCTGGCCTTGAACTCAGGATCCTTATGCCTCAGCCTTCTGAGTCATTGGGTTTACAGGCTTGTGCCACAGTGTACCCAGCTTTTTCATTTTTATTTTTATTTTGTTAAAAAGCCTTGTTAAATTACCCAGGCTAGCCTTGAATTTGCTATGTTGTCCAGGTAGTCCTTGAACTTGAATCCTCCTGCCTCAGCTGGGATTACAGGCATGAACCACCACACTCAGCTTAAAACTCTTAAATTTATATATTATCTTTGTTTAGTTTTGAGGTTTGGTCCCCCTATATCCTACCTCACCTCAGTACTGAGGGGCTGAACCAGAGAATCGCACTGAACTGCATCCCCAGCCCCATCTTTATTATTTATGTTGAGACAAGGTCTTGCTAAATTACATAAACTCCCTCTGGCCTCGAACTTGTGATCCTCTTCTTCTGCCTCCTGAGTTGCTGGGATTACAGGCGTGTGCCACTGGGCCCAGCTCAAATTTTGGCTTTTGATAGACCACTAAGTACAAGAAGATGAAAGGGCGACTGTATTTTTATAATGTTAAAGCATTGTGTGTCTTAACTCCAATTTACCTCCTTTTTCAAATATTTTTTCAGTTATATGCCATTGACTGTTAATAATATAATGGTGAAAGAAGGACCAGCCACAGAGGTGGATTTTTCCCTTCGGCCAACTGTGACTTCAGTAATCTCTGACACAACTGAGGTTGTACCAACTGCTAGCACAGTTAGTATCCCTAATATCCCTCCTGGAACATCATCCTCCCACCAGCCAATTCAGCCAAAAGACTTTCACCACCACCATTTCCCTGACATGGAAATCTTCTTGAGACGATTTGCCAATGAATATCCTAATATCACCCGTCTTTATTCACTGGGAAAATCAGTAGAGTTAAGAGAACTCTATGTGATGGAGATATCTGATAATCCCGGTGTCCATGAACCAGGTAACTGATAATGGCCTTAATCATAATTTCAGTGATGCCTCTCAGAGCTATGTGTTTTATTGCTATGCTTTTTCCAGAAAGGTTGCCTATAGTATATATAACTTGAATTAAGAAAACATAACCAAAAAAGAAAATGTAGCCAATCCATTCTTAGAAAAGAAGAAAATCTATTTGATAATGCATATTAAGCATGTTATCTAATATTTACATATATTAGATTTTTGCTTTGTTGGCAGTATGAGGGAGCTAAACTTGGGTCCTCATGCATACTCTGCAAGTGCTCTACCACTGAGCTGCACCCCAGTCCCTTTTTTTCAATCTCGAGACAAGGTCTCACTAAAGTATGCAGGCTATCTCTGGCTTTGAATTTGCAGTCTTCCTGCCTCCATCTCCTGAGTCACTGGGATTACAGGCATGTGCCACCATGCCAGCTATGATCTTATATAGCACATGAGTGTGTGTGTGTGTATGTGTGAGAGAGAGAAAGAGAGAGAGAGAGAGAGAGAGAAGGAGGAGAGATGAGGAGCGATGTCTGTCCAGCTATCTATCTATATGCTTTGAGCCTGCTCAGACATAGACATTAGTAAGGAAGCTAAAAGGTGCTTATGAAGCTTTTTCTTTTTGCAAAATACATATTTTCTTAAATTTTTGGTTCAGACTTGTATACATAGTGGGGAAAAAAACCAGAGAATCCATAATAGCTGAAAAGGAAAAAAAGTCTTCTATGTAATTATTTTGTGTTCAGGTGAACCAGAATTTAAATACATTGGAAATATGCATGGAAATGAAGTAGTTGGAAGAGAACTACTATTGAACCTCATTGAATACCTTTGTAAGAATTTTGGAACAGACCCTGAGGTAACAGATTTGGTTCGAAGCACTAGAATTCACCTTATGCCATCCATGAATCCTGACGGGTATGAAAAGTCCCAGGAAGGTAAATAATAGCTGACTATTGATGCTTAATCTTTTGGCTATCATATAGCTTGATTATTTTAGGGTACAAAAGACTTTGAACTTGTTGTTTCCTTGTATTTCTTCCTTTTGTATTCTTATAATTTATAATTGATTTTAACTCTTTTGTATACTTGTAAGGCTAGACCATTCAGTATTTGATCAACTTTATATTTAATAGCTTTTTTTCTGTATTTTGGTAATGGCTTTTTGTATTAGGGTTCTTTAAAAGAGCAGAGCTAATAGAATATATATATGAAATATATATTAATATTAATATATATTATATATAATTATATATAATATATAATGTTGTTGTTGTTGTTAGGTGCCGTCAAGTCGGTATCTGACTCATAGCGACCTTGTGTACAACAGGGGAAACACTATTGTCAGTGCTTCTCTGCTGTTCATAGGGTTTTCAATGGCAGATTGATTTTTGGGAGGGGGTTGCCAGGTCCTTCTCCCAGCCTACAGCTTCTGGTGTTCCCGGATGGTCTCCCATCCAGGTACTAACCAGACCCAGACCCTGCTTAGCTTCCGAGATCTGATGGGATCGGATGCCACAGGGCTATAGCTGCAGGCATAATATATAATATATAATTATAATATATTATATATAATTATGTTTTTTAATATACGTGTGTGTATATATATATACACATATATAATTGTAAAAGGGGATTTATTAGATTGGCTTACACAATTGAAGGCTGGATAGACCAACAATGGCCATTTGCATGCCAGAGAGCTAGAGAACCTAGCTGCTCAGTCCAAGAAGATAAGTCTCAGCACAAGGGGAAGGGTGATGCAGCATCAGTCCAACGCTGAAGACTTGGAAGCTCCCTGGAGAATCACTGGTGTGAATCTGCTTTGAAAGCCTGAAGAAACCAGAGTCTAATATCTATGGGCAATGGCAACAGCAGTAGACATCACTCATTCAGGAAGAGTGGAGCTTGAATGAGCTTGCTAGCTGTCTCCTTTCATCTTTGTTCCATCCAGGCCCCAAACCTATTGGACCATGCCATATACATTTAGGGCAAGGTCTTTTCCCCTCAATTGCTGTGCCACATGTCAATCATCTCTGGAAAGACTCTTACAGACACACCCAGAAGTGTGCCTTGCTAATCTACTAGGTATTTCTCAGACCAATCAAGTTGGCATTTGGGATTAACCATCACATTCTTATTTATTAAAAATGGTATAAGATTTTTATGTTTTTCATTTTAACATTAGTTCTTACTAAATTATTGTATTAAGAATCTTATTTTATAAGTGAGAAATCAAACCAGGTATAATTGCAGCCAGTGACTCTGTTTTTGACCAAGTTCTGTTTTTCATACATATTCTAGACTACTTAGTTATTGACTTTCCATTCCCCTGCCTCCTGTAGGCAAGCCCATCCATCTAGGGGGGATATAGTGAGGGTTTGGAGAGGTTTACACAGGCAACCTATGGAGAACACTAGGAGAATGAGAATCCATCTTTTTCCAGCCCATGATTCTCTGAAAGCTTGAAATCTTCTTTCTTTCTTTTGAAGGTTTGACAATTTTGGTCTGTAATAAACTTGACAATGGGGAGATTAACAGGGAAAAACATAACGAATTTATTACCATGCAGAAACACTGGGCCCATACACAAACCTCAAAACTTAAAGGAGTGGTAGGCAGTTCAAGTTTATATATAGCTAAACAGAAGAATAAGGGCTTAGGTTCTGGGGGTGGGAGGAGGTGGCTGTAGGTTATAGAAAATTATGGGAGAATGTGCATAGCCAGCAAAGGTTTTCTTGTTATGCAGATAGTCTTCCTGGTGACAACCACCTGTGGTCATCTTTCTCTGCACCAGGTGCCAGACCCCCAATGTCTTCTTCCTATGGAAATACCTTTCCTAGGCAGAAAATGGGTATCAAATAGAAAAGCCTCTGTCTGCATTTACTATTTATTAAGGTGGGAAGACATAAACTTCTTTTCATAAAAGGGCAGCTTTTCACAGTTATTCCTGTGTCTGCAGTTTGTCTGAGCAACTTGAAATATACTGAAGAAATCTATTTGGGGTGTGATATTTTACTCTCCTACAGTTGCTCTGGGCTGGGATTTAGCTCATTTGGTAGAGCACTGCTCTGCAGTCTCTGTGCTCTCAGGTTCAATTCCCAAAACCACAAAATGAGAGAAGGATGTGTCAATCCACTCCTGAGGCAATCCCGAAACAATCAGCCATTAAAAACCCTATGAGGGCTGTTATGAGCCGGACACTGGATGGCACCTAACAACAACAATAGCAGTTGCTTCTAAGCAATGATACCTGTGAGCAGAATAGGCCCCACAATGTGAATATGCAGCCACATGATTGATTACTCACACTGAGCTGGCCACTGGGAGAATCAACTGGTCATTGTTACCTACAAACTCTCAGAAACAAATAGGCTCAGGTTAATCCTTACATATTATTCATATTCTTTCCCTCAAGACCTCACTTTTTGTACAGCATCTCAAATATCCACACATACTCTGCCCTTACCTTTCTGAAAGGTGGAACTAATTGCCACTGATGAGCCATCTAGTTGAGTTTTCTTTATTCAGTTATATTTTTTTCTCATCATAATGACTGTAATACAGCTCTCACCCATATTAAAACAATGTGCACAGTTAAGCTTAAATTGAACCTTTATCCTCTGTCAGGATTAATATCCAACTATGTTCTTGACTAACTTTACTGTTTTGTGATCACTTTAATGTAAGCATACCACAATTTTCACTTGGTCTGTTTCTTTATGATGTCTTAGCGAGCTGCGTACAAGTACAATAGAGTCCTCCTGTGGCCAGTAATGCTCACTCAACATTGTCATCATGCCATTGTATGTGGAGTATTGACAGTTGGGCGGTGCTTTAGGATAACTTTATAATTGAATTTTTTTCCTCTCAAAGTATGACCGGAGGACAGAGTCTTACCTCTTTCTGTTCTAAGATCTGGAAGAGATAGATTTTTTTTTTTAATACACAATGTAAACAAGATGTATTTTAATTACAATGGGATTGATAGTAGTGAAGCCTGATATGTTTACACTTATCTTTGAGTTAAGATAGCTGAAGCAGTATATGTTAGATTAGAATGTAAATAAAACATGCTTTAAATTTGAATCTTTTATCCTACAGGAGATTCAGTAAGTGTTATTGGCAGAAACAATAGCAACAACTTTGACCTGAACCGAAATTTCCCAGACCAGTTTGTTCAGATCACAGATCCTACCCAACCAGAAACTATTGCTGTAATGAGCTGGATGAAGGCCTATCCATTTGTACTGTCAGCAAACCTGCATGGAGGTATGACAACTTTATATTCCACTAATTAGTTCTTGTTGAAAGCATTTGGAAATCCTGGTGAAATTTTATCTGTTTATAGTCTTAGACTTTCTTAAAGTGAGTATTCTGTTACTTCTTCTATGGGAGAAAATAATAACGATATTTACTCCTTGCTTTTTGGACTGATTGCCTAGCAGTTCCCTCAACTTTCTTGTACTCACTTCTTTCTTCTCCCTCCCTACCCCCTTTCTCCATCCACACACCTTTCTTCTTTCTCTTCTTCTCTTCTGTCCTCTCCTCTCCCCATTTTTCTTCTCCCTCCTCCTTCCCTTTCTCCCTACTCTCTCCATGCTTCATCACCACCCTGCCAGTAGTTCTTCAAATGTTTTGTGTTTATTCCTCACATTGGGAACTTGGTTACATACTCTTTTTCATTCATAAAAATAAAACACCAACAGATTCAAATGTTCAGTCCTATTTTCTCCCTTATGTAAGTTTAAATTTTGACATTTTCCTGTCTTCCACTTGCTATATATATATCTTTAACTATAGCACAATGACCTCATTCTCAGGGATAGTCTGAACTTAGGTATGCCACATGATTCAGCAGGAATGGATTGAATAGAATGAAAAGTCAACATTAAAAATCATAACAATGTCCAGCCAGGGTTATGTGACTAAGAGTGAAGGTATCAATACCTAAGAGGGCTAAAAACATGTACACACAACTTATACATGAATGTTCACTAAACATGAATGTTCATTCAGCATTATTCATGACCTAAAGGTAGAAACAATTCAAACAATACCAACTGATAAATGGATAAATAAAATGTGATATAGCCTTACAATGGAATATCATTCAACATGAAAAAAAAAATCAAGTACCAATGCATGCTACAACATAGATAAACCTCAAAAACAATATACTGAATGACAGAAGCCAGTTACAAGAGACCACATATTGTGTGATTATATTTATATGAAATGTTCATAATAGGTAAATCCTTAGAGACAGAATATAGATTAGTAGTTACCTTGAGTTGGATACTCCAACTCAAGGATTGTGATTGCTAATGGATTCTAGTGGTTCTTTCTGGAATCATAAGAATACTCTATAACTAGATAGGAATAATGGCTGTACAATCCTGTGCGTATACCAAACACCTTTAAATGGATGAATAATATGGTCTGTGAATTATATGTCAACAAAGCTATTAAAGAGTGCAGGGATTAGTACTGTGGACACTGGAGTAAATTTAGTATCAGGATTTGTTGGAATGTCCAAAAGAAGTATCACAATTGAAATTTGATGGCATGTAGAACAGCATTCCATTTTACAATGAAGTACATACTTATGGATAGTGTGACTTAGGAAGTAAATTAAGATTCTCTAAAAGTTAGCCAGGCATGATGGTGCATGCCTATAATCCCAGCAACTCTGGAAGGGGAGGCAGGAGGATTTTGAGTTTGAGGCCAGAAGCAGCCTTCATAACTTAGCAAGACCAAGACTCAAAATAAAAAATGGGCTAGGGCTGAGTGCAATGGCACATTCCTGTAATCCCATTGACTCCGGAAGTGGAGACAGGAGGATCACAAGTTTGAGGCCAGAGGCAGCCTGTGTAACATATTTTGGGGTGGTGTGTTCTGATCCCCTAAACTTAACAATTTAGAAGGATTTTGAAAGCATAGGGAAAAGCAGGGTTCCTTTTTGTAAAATTTTGATTCTGAATTTTTCAATTGAGGTGAAATTCTCAACTACTATTACTTACTTATTTTTGAGGGTTGAAACCAGTACTTTAGGGTTGAAACCAGGGCCTTGCCATACTTTGCAAGTGCTCTACCACTGGGCTGTACCCATTTATATTTTTTATTTTGAGTCAGGGTGTTGTTAAGTTATGCAAGCTGCCTCTGGCCTCAAACTCACAATCCTCTTGCCTCCACCTCCCAGGTTGCTGGGATTATAGGCATGCACCCGGCCCCCAATTAACTAATTTAAAGTGAACAATTCCAGTGGTATTCAGTGCATTCACAATTGAGACTACCACCTCTATTTAGTTCTAAAACAGTTTAATCCCCACAAAAGGAAACCCCACACCTGCTAAGCAGTTGCTTTCCAATCTTCCCTCCCCTCAGCCTCTGGTAACCACCAATTTGTTATAGATATTTCATATAAATGGAACCATATAATACTTATCTTTTTGTGTCTGGCTTCTTTCATTTAGCATAATGTTTTTAGGATTCATTCATGTTGTATGTATCAGTACTTTATTCATTTTATGGATGAATAATATTCAATTATATATACATATGTATGTCACATTTTGTTTATCCATTGATAGACATTTAAGTTGTTTCTACTTTTTGACTATTATGAATAATGCTGCTATGAACATTGGCATATAAGAATCTGTTTAAGTCCCAGCTTTCAATTCTTTCGGGTTTATACCTAAGAATGGAATTACTAAATCATGCAGTAGTTCTGTGTGGAGCTTTTAAAGACCTGCCATATTGTTTTCCATGTGGCTGAACCATTTTACATTCCCACTAGTAATGTATGAGGGTTGTTCTGCATCCTTACCGAAACTGATTTTCCTCTTTTTTTTTTTTTTTTTTTTTTGAAAAAAATATATTATTATGGCCATCCTTGGGGGAGAAAGGGGATGGGGTTTAGCTCAGTTGATAGAGTGCCACTATACATCCTCTGAGGCCCTCGGTTTGATCCTCAGCATTGCAAAAACAGAAGGATGTGGTAATCCACTCCCAAAGCAATCTCAAAACAATCAGCCATTGAAAACTCTATGAGGGTTGGTATGAGTCAGACTTGACTCAATGGCACCTAATAAGAACAGAGACTGTGAATTGGTACCTCATTGTGATTTTATTTTGTTGTTGTTTTGCAATACTGGGGATTCAACCTAGGGCCTCCTGCATGCTATACATGTACTCCACCACTGAGCTACACTCCAGCCCCTTTATTTTTATTTTGTATTTTGAGACAGTCTTGCTAAGTTGTGCAGGCTTACCTCTAGCTTCAAACCTGCTGTCCCCCTGCCTCAGCTTCCAAAGTAGCCAAGATTACAGGTATGTGACATAGTACCCAGCTTACTTGCTTCCTCTTTTTTTTTTTCTTTTTTTTTGTTTGATGGGATCTCACTATATAGTGACATTGGTTTTGACCTTGTTATGTGGCCCAGGCTGGCCTTGAACTCTTGATTTTCTTGCCTCAACCTCCTTAGCACTGGGATTATAGGCGTGCGCCACAATGCCTCGCTCTCACTGTGGTTTTGATCTGCACTTCCTGATAACTAATGATGTTTAGCATTTTTTAAAGTGCTTCTTGGCCATTTGCATATTTTCTTTGGAGAAATATCTGTTCAATTCCTTTGCTCAATTTTTAATGGCATTTTTGTCTTTTTCTTGAGTTATAAGAGTCCTTTATATATTCTATAAATTCTGATTATTAGACCCTTATCAGATAGCCAACTTGCAAGTATTTTCTCTGTGGAGGTTGTCTTTCTACTTTCTTTACATGTCCTTTGATGCATAAGTGTTTTTAATTTTGATGAAGTCCAGTTTAACTAATTTTTTCTTTTGTTGCTCACACTTCTGATGATGATGCTCATTATTTTTTCAGATAGACTGTTATGATTTTTTTTTCCTTAGAAAACTAGCCATTTGTTGGGCATGGTGGCACATGCCTGTAATCTCAGCAACTTGGGAGGCTGACACAAGAGGATCAAAAATTTGAGGCCAGAGGCAACCTGCATAACTTAGCAAGACCCTGTTTCTACATAAAAATAAAAAATGGGCTAGGGATACAGCCCAGTGTTAGAGCACTTGCAAAGCACGTTGGAGACCCTGAGTTCAACTCCCAAGTACCAAAACACATAAAAAATTACATGACCTTTAAATGTCTGAATCTTACTGAAAAAGTGTCAGAACTTAGGCAGTTTTTCTGATCTTAAGTATTATAAAAGTAAAATTATTTAAGTTATACCTGTATACTTCCAGTTTCAGTCTTGACAATTATACCAGCAAATTCCCAAGATCTTTTTAGTTAAGACAACCTTCAGTTAATGCAACCTGTCATGCATAGCTATTTATTTTCTCACTTACTTTGATTTTTATTGGGGAAATTAGTGTTTTATTTTGAATGGTGCTGGAAATTGATCCCAGGGGCTTGCACATACTGAAGCAAGAACTCTACCACTGACTCATACTCTCAGCCTTTATTTTTCATTTTCATTGAAGAAATTAGCCTTGGAAATTTTTATTAATTTCAATTCTCCTACAGCATTGTAGCCTGCAGCTGTAGCCCTGTGGCATCCGATCCCATCACATCTCCGAAAGCTAAGCAGGGTCTGGGCCTGGTTAGTACCTGGGTGGGAGACCACCTGGGAACACCAGAAGCTGTAGGCTTGGGAGAAGGACCTGGCAACCCCCTCCCAAAAATCAATCTGCCATTGAAAACCCTATGAACAGCAGAGAAGCACTGACATAGTGTTTCCCCTGTTGTACAGAGGGTTGCTATGAGTCGGATACCGACTCAACGGCACCTAACAACAACAACAGCATTGTAAAAAGCTTACCTTATGTTAGTGATCTATCTTGAAACAGATAATAATACATCTCCTTGTTTTCCCCACATAGGTTCTTTGGTGGTTAACTACCCTTTTGATGATGATGATCAAGGACTTGCCACATACAGTAAATCACCAGATGATGCTGTGTTTCAACAAATAGCACTTTCTTATTCCAAGGTATGCTTGTGTTTGAACATCAGATACTCTAAAATTAATTCTTTTTAAAAAATGCCTGAAAATAAAGTCCTACAAGTCTCAGGTCAAGTGTTTTCTTAGTTAAACCTTCTATGACTCTTTTCAGTCAGTGCCGCAGTCCTATGACTACAGCCTAAGGATCCAGGGTTTCCCTAAGGCAGGTGAGGAGTTGGCGGTGGTGGGTAACACAGAAACACAACAGCTCGGAGGCAGTATGGATCTGTTCCATTTATTGTTCGGATAGCTCATTTTTTATACAGTCTTCTTAGGCTTAGGTCATGCAAGTAGTAAGAATACGTGCAGTTTTACATACATCTGGCAGTCATAATAGCAGTGGAGGATCAGGCTGACCAGAACAGCAGCCTTTACTTTTTTTTTCTCTAGCTGGGAACCAAGGTCTGCCTTTAGATAGATAAGCACCTCTCTATTTTGTGTATTTACTCTTTTCCCCAGCTGGGAGCCAAAGATTGTCAAGGAGACTTTTTGTACTGAGGGAACAGGCCTGTGTCTTCTTTTAATTGCTCTATACTTTCTTTATAAAGCTTAGCTATCATAAATTGGGCCACTTCAATCCAATTAGGGGCTAACAACTCAGCCTGTTGCAGCTGAAGCATAAATCACTTAATGTTTGAGTTCCAGGGTGGAAATTGCTGGTCAGCTTTAACTAAAATATTGTCCACATAACCTTTACAATTAGAGGTCATTACTTCTAATTCATTTACACATTCCCTCAGTCGTGTCATTCTTTCAGCATTTGTTTCATTAGAGTTTAATACAATATTAGTTATGAGTATTAGTCCTAAACATAAAGTAATCATAATAATTAGAAGCAGTAATCCTATTCCTAGAAAGCAAAAAGCACGTTTTCCTTTTCTTCATCCCCATCTATTTCTTGGAAGATGAGTTCCTTGAACCCCTCTTCCCCATACCCAGACCTTGTCAGACAATATGGTTAGAAATGGCTGTGGCAAGTCAGCCTTTGGGCCTTTTCTCTTCTGTTTCCCACCTCTCTTTTGTATGTATCACATGTCATTTTCCATTAGCCTTTAAGATCAGGTAATGTCTTTTCATCCGTGTTTTTTGGAACAGTACCTGGAATATATGATGCTAACTTATTTCATTTGACAAATATTTAAGTTTTAAACTTAATAAAGTGAGCTAAAGCAGGAGACTTGACAAACTACAGCCCACAGCAAAATCTAGCCCATCACTTATTTTTGTAAGTTAAATTTTTTGACATACAGCCACAGCCATATTTTCGCAGATTGTCATTTGAAAATAAGTCAGTGTAATTCACCATATTAACAAACTAAAGAAGAAAAATCCTGCAGTCATCTCAGTAGATGCAAGAGGCAGGGTTGAGTAGCTGCAAAAGAGACTTTGGAGTCCATAAAGTCTAAAATTTTTACTATCTGGCCCAGAAAAAAATTGATCATGACTAGTTTAAGATGTTTAAAATCCTATAATAATATATAGAAAGGGAAAACAAGCAGGAGTTTCTGTGTTATATAAACTTCCTACAATGAGCATGGGTTACTTTTCAAATCAGATATGTTAAAGTTTGTGTGTGTGTGTGTGTGTAAATTTCATTTAAAAATTGTTCTTAGAAAACACATTCAAAATCAGAGCTTGGGCATTAGGCATGTTAGTTCAAGTTTTGGTCTACTGATTCAGTTTGTGACTCTATTTGTTATACATAATGAAAGGTATTACTGCAACTCTATGCTTTCTTTTTCTTTTATTAGACATTTTTAATGTACACCTTAATGTGATTCATTCTGACATGTTTATCATTCTACCTTTTCTACTTCTTCATTCTCTTTAAATGGACCATGTTAGATTATTCAGAGTTGCTAATAAAGGAGTACAACTGTTTAGCTTATCTTAAAGAATTGTTGCCTTCTGTTTGGGCATACCATTTTTTGGAGGAACACACATGGAGTAATAAGAAGAATGGATACTGTGCCATCCATCAAAATCAAAATTTAGTATCAGATTTTGCTTATAGTCCCCTCACATTGTGTTCATTCTCATGATTTTGCCCTTTGCCCCCATTATGACTTCTAGTTCCTTAACTTCTCTTTATTTTCTTAAATCATTATCCTTTTTTATTTATCTTTCTATCCAGTCTGGACCTATGGCCATATCTTTTCAGTGATACTCCTAAGGATCTTGTAGACACCTTTGACATATTTGCCTTCCCACTATCCAAACTTCAGTAGTTACCAGCAAATCTCTTCTCTGTCCCAATATTATAGGTATATCCCAGAATAGTTACACAGGCATGGCCATTTGCCATACTCCACTGTATATGCTCTGTACCCTCAGCTGAGTCCTCATTCCTTGTTGGCAAGATTTCATGTTGTGCTGCTTGACCCTGACGCTTATCCCACTGTGGTGATTCTAAGCCTTTATCCTCTACTATCCCAGTTCAACTCCTTTTATTCTTAGTAGCTCACTTTGCATTGAACTATAGTAGAACTCTAAGTAAACTGATGTGAGTTCATTCAAATTTTGTCTTCTTTATTAGTGTTTATTTGTGTCCTACCCAAATGTTCCTCCATTTCTTGATCCCACTGCATCCTGCCTTCTCTGGAACCTGTGTCTCTGTGTCTTTCATTGTCAATGGGAAATACAATAATTAAAATCCTCAGTCTTTATTGTCTCCTGTGGCCAGTGAGCAGCTTACCTTAGAAATAAAGGCTTCCATTGACCTTAATAAACTTTCATAAAGCCACCTTTCCAAAATTTTCATCTTTATACTTCCAAATTTTTCAAAAATGAGAGACCTCTGAGTAGCCAAAACAGTGATGGCTATGTAGTAATCAGCTTCTCAGAATTTCTACCCCAAATGATACAAAATGACTTTACAACTACCAAAATTCTACCCTTATAAAAGATCCTGAAACTGCAAAATAACTGTGGGTTAAAGAAAACAAAAACAAGAAATCTTAACACAATCAGTCATGCACCCAACTTTGCCCCAGCAGGAGGCTTTGTGGTGAGGAAAAGCTGACTAAGAAAACCTGTGGAGAAGACAGAAGAGGGGGCCTTGTGAAGGGAGGGCCTAAGGGTGATTTGGAATGGCCACACATTACATATACCCTACAACTGGGATGGGCAGATGAGAGCATTGGAATACTGGGAAGGGATTTCAAAATGCGTACAACTTAAAGATGTGATTTAATGGGATAAACATAATTTAAAGGGACAGGTGGGCAGACATGGTGGCACACACCTGTTATCCTAGCACTCACAGGGCTGAGGGAGCAGGTTTGTGAGTTGAAGGCCAACATGGGTTACGTAGCAAGACCCTGTCTAAAAAAAAAAAAACACAAAAAACTGGAAACAAAAACAAAATGAGTCAGGTGGGTTTAAAGGGAAATGTCTTAGATTCATAGTTTCTGGAGGAGGAAGAATAAAAGAAAAATTAAAAAGTGCCTTTTGCCAATTAGTTGGTGAAGAATAAAAGAAGGAAAAAAAAGGGGATGTATAAGGTTTTACAAGATAGATAAGGGCTATAAAATCTAAGGCCTTATAAACTTCATGATTACCACCAAGACCAACAATTAAAACAACCACACTGAAGAACCTGGACCTTACTAGACTGACAGAAAAGGGCATCATTAAATTAGAAATCACACAAAATAGCCAAATATCATAAAAATGAATAAGAGGAAAGTTAGAATCCATGGAGATCTACTGCAGAAACTAAGGAAATGAAATTTCACACATATAAACAAGGAAATCCTCTTACCAACAAAAAACAATTAAGAAGCAGAAGAAAACTGTAAGTTGGCAGCCCCAAACCAATGAAATATATTCAAACATGCATTGAAAATATGAAAAGCACCTTTACTCAGAGTCAAAACTTTATTTAAAATGAGAGGAAAAACTAGAAGAAATAATGTTGATGATGTCCAATATATCAATCCATTTTCATCATTTGCACTTTTGATGTACTACCTATGAAACAACGGTCACAAAGATTCATTCCTATATGTGTGGCTTTTTAATTTTGTGTTGGTTTGGTTTTAGTTTCTTCCAGCAGGGTCTCACTGTGTATCCCAAGCTGTCCTGGAACTCACTATGTAGAACAGGCTGACCTGGAACTTGTGTCAAGCCTCCTGCCTCATCCTCCTGAGTGCTGCGATCACCAGTGTGCACCACCATGCCCGGCTCCTATGTTTTTTCTAAGTATTTTATAGTTTAAGCTCATACATTTAGGTTTATGATCCATCTTGAACTGATTTGTACGTATGGTATGAGAAAGGGATGTAGCTTCATTCTTTTGCGTGTAGATATTCAGTTGTCTGTGTGTGTTTCATTTTTTGAAAAATTTTTTTTCAGTACTGGTGAATTGAACCCAGCGTCTCAAGCATGCTAGGCAAGTGCTCTACTACCAAGATGTAAGCCCATCTCTGCCTTTTATTAGTTTTTTAAAATTTTGAGACAGGGTCTTGGTAAATTGTTCAGGCTGCCTGTGACCTCTAACTTGCAATCTTCCTGCCTCGCCCTCACTAATAGCTGAGATTAGAGGCATGTGCCACAGCATCTGGCTGAACAGATTATTTTTTTCTAATTGAATTTTCTTGGCATCCTTGTCAAAATATCAATTATCAGAATAAACCTCTTAGAGCCATCAATATATCACACATTACCATTTAGAAGTCTTTATTGATTTCTTACTGCTCTGTGAATGAAGTTGAAATGTTAGTAGTTACCGCCTAGAACTGTCCAGGGTGAGATTTATACTAGGTGGTCTATTAAGATGCAGGAAGAATATGAGAAATTCTATTTAGTTTTTTAAAGATTAAAATTTTTTATGCATGTTTATAATATTTTTGCTTGTTCTTATTTATATTGGTTTCTTATATGTTTATAATATACATATTATAGTATATCCAATAGTATAGTAGTACCTCTGTATAACTTACAATTGGATGGACAGATAGTTATTAATGGAAATAGAGAGAGACAGAGGCATAGAAGGTTGCAGTGTAAGCCTTTAATAGAAAAGAAGAAAGCATAAGAGCATGTGTACAATTATTACAGTGATCAAAAATAATGATTTTAGCTGTGCGTGGTGGCATATGCCAGTAATCCTAGTACTCTGAAAGCTAGGGCTGGAAGATTGAGAATTTGAGGCCAGCTTGGGCTATATAGTGAGGTCAAGTCAAGGTCAACTTAGACTACATAAAAAGTTCAGGCCTATCTTAAGCTACATAGAGAGACCCTGTCTCAAAAAAACAAAACAAAAAGAGACAAAAAGTTTCCATTATAAGAGTGTTGTGGGATCATAAGCCTTTAATAGGTATATTAAGTTTCTGAAAGGAGATCATTTATATATTTTAAAGCTAAGCAGTTAATTCTCAGGATAGTGGGACAATGGGAAATTATTATTTTTCTCTTCACACGTTTCTGTACCTTTCCTGCTGCTTTCAAAAGAGAGAAATGAAGTTTTGACCATCTTTCAAATTTTAATTTCATCCAGGAAACTTCCCCTGCCACTATAGTTAGAAGTCATCTTTCATCTGGATTCCAATAGTGTATATTTTTGCCTCCATGGCACTTTTACCCTTTTTTGAGTAAGCAGTTATACACCTACTGTATGCCAGACACTGGGCTAGATGCTAGAGACACAAATTGTTTCAAGGGAAGAAAAAAGTGCAACCAGTTGTAATAGGATGCTTCTTGTACATTGCAGTCAAAACACAGAGGGCCCATTTCAGTTATGCTAGAAGTCAGCAAAGCTGCTTACCCCACATTGTGTGTTATCTTTTCTTGACTTCAAGCTCCTCAAAAGTATGAAATGAATGTATGAATATGAGCAGAAACTTTTTTAGAGAGGTGTTGGGGTGGCTTTTATGTTATTTGTAATTGCGAATCAAAGTGAAGTCGTCTGTATTTCCCTACAAGTCACACTTAATTTAGATTTTTAAAAATAAATTCACAAAGTCAAAATCCAAATGGCATAGAAAATCATACATCGAAAAGTCTCAAGCCGGGTGCGGTGGTGCACACCTGTAATCCTAGCGGCTTGGGAGGCAGAGGCAGGAGGATCACAGGTTCGAGACCACAGACAGTCTGCGTAACTTAGTGAGACCCTGTCTCAAAAAGTAAAAAAAAAATGTGCTGGGGGTGCAGCTTCGTGGTCCAGCACTTGCAGAGCATGCTGGCGCGAGGCCCTGGGTTCAACTCCCAGTACCGCAAAAAAAAAAAAAAAAAAAAAGAAAGGAAGAAAGAAAGAAAGAAAAGAAAAGTCTCACTATTTCCTATGGCTCTATTCCTCTACTTCCTACCCCATCACATACACTGTGGTTACTCATAACCATTTTTATTATTTTTGTACATCCTTCCTGAGCTTTTTGATATAGATACAACAAAACAAGTAAATTTTTTTTTTCAGGAAAATTCCCAGATGTTTCAAGGCAGACCTTGCAAGAATATGTACCCTAATGAATATTTTCCTCATGGAATAACAAATGGAGCTAATTGGTATAATGTCCCAGGTAAAGATTATCAAGGCCTTGCAACTTGATGGATTTTCTACTCTCCAGGATGATTCTTCTTTTTAGTGATCTTTTTTAATTTTGAGAAAGAACCAGTCTTTAAAAAAATACTGTTTAAATAGTTTAAAACATTCAAATAATTTGTTCAAGTATTTTTTTTTTGTTGCTCTATGGGTTTTGAGTAAAAGTAACACACTACAACTTGATGAAAGTATTACATTTTACTTCTATTGCAAAGAACCTTACATGTGTTAATATGAAGACAATGAGCTACACTTTAATTCATCTTGAGCATGTATAATAAAGATGTTTTACCTGGACCATAAACATCAAAGAACCCTCCCATGAATGCAGATCTAAGATGAATTGACTTTTTACTAGAAATACTTCCTACTTTTTAGGATCTGAACTATTTAGGATTTCTTCAGAGTAACTTATTTTTTGTCCTTTAGGTGGTATGCAAGACTGGAACTATTTACAAACGAATTGCTTTGAAGTAACTATTGAACTGGGTTGTGTGAAATATCCATTTGAGAAAGATCTGCCAAAGTTTTGGGAACAGAATCGAAGATCTCTAATCCAGTTCATGAAACAGGTGATTACTCAGGAGTAAAATATGATTTCTTTGAAGAGCAAGGTTTTTATGTGGACTAATGATTTTCATATAGTGATACTGGAATATACTTTTTTGAATTCTAATTTATTTTAGTATTCATGGATGCAAATGAGCTTATTGTTATATATGGGAAAGAATTGAATAAAATGATTAAACAGGTGGAGACATTTGCTCTTAATGGTTAGTAATCACTTTTTACCCTGTCTTTATAAAAGGCCAATACAAACTAGACACATACCTAAGCATTTTTCAAATGATGGACAGATGACCTATGAAGTAAATATCTTTATCGTTTTCTTATTGCCTATGTTTACTATGAAATGATTAATTTCCTTTTGTTTGGATATGCATGGTAACCTGTATGTAAAGTCTATAAGAAATATGCGAATGGTTAAGTAGGATGATCTGACTAATGTGTTGTGCTAGTGCATTTCTCCTTTTGAGTGGAATGACATAAAGTCTGTGAGTTTGTTCACTAATATTTAAAAACATCTGAAAAATTTTACATATGCAGAAAAGATAAGACTAGTACAACAAACACTCCCATTTCTACACCTAGATTTAATTATTTATTAACATTTTGCTATGTTTTTTTTCTTGTATGAAAAATATGCACATGCACACACACACAGAAGATGCACATTTTTGGCTGAACTATTTCAATAGAAATTGAAAGTGTTAGGATATTTTACCCCTGAAATTTCAGCATCTATCTCCTAAAAATAAGGCTATTCTCCATGTCGTCTTCAGATACAATTATCTCACCTAAGAAAATTAACAGCAATTATCTAATATTACCTAACACCCAGTCTGTATTCAAATTTCTACAGTAGCCCCCCAAATATAATTTTATACCTGCATCTTAGAACCAGGACATAGTTCAGGTTTGTGCATTTGATTATTACCTCTCTTTGCCCTCCTTAGTGAAGAATAGTTCTTCCTTTTTTTTTTTTTTTTTTTGTTGTTGTTGTTTTTTAA
>VMDO01024006.1:0-19602 GCA_007922755.1 Pedetes capensis
TGTTGTTAGGTGCCGTCGAGTCGGTATCCGACTCATAGCGACCCTCTGTCCAACAGGGGAAACACTATTGTCAGTGCTTCTCTGCTGTTCATAGGGTTTTCAATGGCAGATTGATTTTTGGGAGGGGGTTGCCAGGTCCTTCTCCCAAGCCTACAGCTTCTGGTGTTCCCAGGCAGTCTCCCATCCAGGTACTAACCAGACCCAACCCTGCTTAGCTTCCAAGATCTGACGGGATCGGATGCCACAGGGCTACAGCTGCAGACAGTAAAAGAATACATGTCAGAAAATAATCAAGACTAAGCACTCATCACAATATCCTCACTTATAAATGGAAAACAATGGTCATAAAAAGTAGAAAACTTTAAATAAAATATTTCACCATGGCAGATTTTATTCACAAAAATAAATAAAAATGAGACTACAATCAAAATAACTTTCTGAGTGATTCATTTGTTAGCCAGCCAAGGAAAGCCATTCACTGATACTGAATTATTTAACATCCTACCAAATAAAAGTACATCCCATCTCCCCCCGAAAAAAAATCTACTGTTCTCTTCAGTAGACCTGGAGTACAAAAACAGAGGAGTTTTTACTACTAATATATTATTAAAATTCTGTCAGTAAAAATTTATACATATGTGTTTCTTTTTGTATTACATAAGAACAACATAATTATTTTCAGTTTTGCCTTTTGGCCTTCAAAGCTTAAAATTTATTATTTGGCTCTTTACAGTGCTTGCCACCCTGAGCTTACTTTTGTCTTCTTCTAGTGTTTATCCCTAATCAGATGAATTTATTTGAAACATCCGTCTGCTTAAAGTACTTTAAAGAATTCCCACTATGCTCAGGTCAAGGATAGATATCCTTAAATATCCTTTTAATAAACATTTTGTATCATACTATTTAGTGCTCTCTACATTCCAATCTTAGTAGACTTTCAATTATTTTTGCTTACCATGATCTATTCTGCCTCAAGGCATTTATGCATACAGTGCTTTCTCCATGAAACACTGTTCCCTCTTTTCTTGTGTATTTACTCATATCAGAGTTTAGAGCTAAGGTAATTTGTCAGTTATTTTAGAGAACGTTGTCCTTATGTCTCTGACTTGGTCTACTCCCACATAGAAACACACAAAGTATTTACTGTCATAATATTAATGTTTCTTATTTATATTATCTTATTTCATTTGAGGGGCTGGGATTTAGCTCAGTTGGTAGAACATTGCGCTGCAGTCTCTGAGGTCCCAAGTTCAATTCCCAGCACCGCAAACATGGGAGAAAGGCCTGGCAATCCACTCCGAAGGCAATCCCAAAACAGTCTGCCATTGAAAACCCTATGAGGGTCATTATGAGTCAGATACCGACTCTATGGCACCTAACAACAACTACAACAACATTTCAGTTGAAATATTTAGTTTATTTTTGTATTTGATTGATGGCTGCCTTCCCTCACTTCTTTGAAAAATTAAAAAATTATTTGAACCCTAAGGATATTAAGGGCTGGGATTTAGCTCAGTTGGTAGAGCGTTGCACTGCAGTCTCTGAGGTCCCACGTTCAATTCCCAGCACCGCAAAAATGGGAGAAAGGCCTGGCAATCCACTCCGAAGGCAATCCCAAAACAGTCTGCCATTGAAAACCCTATGAGGGTCATTATGAGTCAGATACCGACTCTATGGCACCTAACAACAACTACAACAACATTTCAGTTGAAATATTTAATTTATTTTTGTATTTGATTGATGGTTGTCTTCCCTCACTTCTTTGAAAAATTAAAAAATTATTTGAACCCTAAGGATATTAAGGGCTGGGATTTAGCTCAGTTGGTAGAGCGTTGCACTGCAGTCTCTGAGGACCTGAGTTCAATTCCCAGCACTGCAACAATGGGAGAAAGGCCTGGCAATCCACTCCCAAGGCAATCCCGAAACAGTCAGCCATTGAAAACCCTATGAGGGTCGCTATGAGTCGGATACCGACTCGATGGCACCTAACAACAACAACAACAAGGATATTAAAAACATTATTTTTTGGTATTTTCATAATTAAAAGTTTAAATTTATATATTGTTATCAAAACTTTGTACTTATTTTTTCTGTCATGTCTTCTTTTATAATAAGTCTTTTGAAGAATTTTTTTGCCATTTTTAATATATTTGCTTTCTAACCTCATAAAAGTAGAGTGAAAATTTCTATATAGTAAATGTATTTTCAATTTATTCCATGTAGAGGTTATATTTTTTACATACATGAACATCTGCACATACTTGCATATATTTATATAAGCATAACATAAATATGCATAATAAAAACCTCACTGATCATATCTACCTGAGAACATATCACACGGCTCCTTCATTTTAGATAGCTATTGAAGGTAAACTAGGGAAAAATGATGAATCATACCTGTGCCTGAAGAAAACAGAGGATCAGCAGTACAGTTTGGAGGTTCAGGAACATCAATTATATTAATGGTTAAAACACGTCTCCTAAGCCCTCCAGTATCAATTATAAATAGAAACCTTATTGGATCAGTTTCATAATTAAAAATTTTGGTAGCAGTGATTATACCAGAACCTAGTAAAGAGATAATCCAAAAATATAATTACCATCAATATGTAGAAATGTACCTTTTGTATCTTAAAAGATGTTAGAATTACATGCTTTAACTCTTTTATAAAGAAACTAAATTGGATATGACAGGACCTACCCAAACTCACATAATTAACAGGATACATATGAATCTTTAATGAAGAATAGGAAAAAATAAAAGCAGGAATGAAAGCAATCTCCGTTTTGAATTTTAGTGGATTTACAAGGAAAATATTTAAAATATACAAATGGATTGCAAATGTTATTAGTTTATTTTTTAAATTGTTTCATGATTCAGACTTGTATTTTTAACAAACTATATTTCACCCTCAAATACTTTCATTTAAAATCATTTGCAAAGATTATAGGGGCCATCAGTGACAGAGCTCATATTATCACATTCCTGTCTACTTGTTATTAACAGAGAAAAATTATTTGCTGTTTATTTATATATAACTTTGTTACTTATGCTATAGCTTTGGTGGAATTTTGAGCTGTACCATAATAAACTTTATCACCAAATATTCTCTATTGTCAAAGGTAACTGCCTCAGGAAAGATATTTTTATATGCTATTTATTGCAATAGGGAATGTTAATAGGCTCAACCAGTGGATAAGGTATTTGTTATAGTGACAAAAAGCTAACTACTTCCCTCCCAGGTTAGCCTAACATTTAAATGAAGACAAAAACAAAATAACAAAAAAACAAAAAAGCAACAACAACAACAACAACAACAAAAAAGAAAAATACAGACATGATAAAAACAACAATTTTAATTGTGTAGATATCAGCAATATTAGTTCTATTAAACCTGGACATTTTGGAAGATGCTGTAATTGATTTTTAGGAAACAAATTATAATTTTAGCAAATAAATAATTTAGCAAATAAATAATAATATTTGTGATACTTTTAGAAAGCCCTGAGTCACAAAAGCTACTAAATTAGAGAGAAAAAAATAGTCTATATTCTGGGAAATTCACTATTTTTAATAGGCAATATATTTTAAAAATATATACTGTCTAACCTTAGCTTATGAACTTAATAAGGACAAAAAATGAGTCTCCTTGAAAAAAATTAATTTCCTACAAGTTTTTATAGATTTTCTTTTTCAACTTTATGGAATGATAAGAGCCAACTCAAGTCATTATAAGAAACAAGAGTAAGTCAACCTTCACTTCTATCAAAATGAAATGAAATTTACAACTTCCTAAGTAGGTCAAGAAACAATTTCAGAATATGATGTTAGATCAAACCTTGAGGGAATATTAATGGGTTCAACCATTGGATCAGGTTTTTGTTATAGTGAAAGCTAATTAATAGCATCTTAGAGAAACCAAAGGTAAACTAATTCATTTGGACAATACTGATAGATTAGTGTCAGAGATTAATCTGGACTTTCCTTTGAAATAGAGTTGAACAAATCTTTAGAATTCAGACTTTTTACTGAACCTAAACAAAGACAGCAGAAGCATTCATTCAGGTCACAGGATTTTAAGAAATAAGACTTAGTGTATTTGAGGACACTATGTGTTTTTGTTTTGCAAAAACATATAGTTTACTGTTATCGTCAATATGCAGCATTACACAACAGGTACAGGAGGCATGCAGATTTGAAAAGCTGGGATAAGAATTAGAAATAAAACCATAAACTCCTTAGTATAGGGACAAATGTTAATAAAATAGGGGAAATAGCTGAATTAGGTATGATCATTGGGCTCAAGAGAGGAGATCAGGAAAATAGAGTTGCTAAAGAAAGTGTGGGGTTTAGCTCAGTTGGTAGAGCACTGTGCTGCAGTCTCTGAGGTCCCGAGTTCGATTCCCAGCACCACAAAAATGTGAGAAGGACCTGGCAATCCACTCCCAAGGCAATCCCAAAACAGTCAGCCATTGAAAACCTCATGAGGGTCGCTATGAGTTGGATACCGATTTGTTGGATACCGATTCGAGGGCACCTAACAACAACAACAACAAAAGAAAGTGTGGTTCAAAAATGTATAAGATGAACACTTTTTATGTTGTTTTTTTCCTTTGCAGTTCTAGGAATCAAACCAAGGGCTTTTTGCATGCTAGGCAAGCATTCTACCACTGAGCTACATCTCCAGCTCATAAGAAGAGTATTTTACCCAATCTTGGGAGCAGAATGAATATTGAAATTACTTCTTGGAGAGAACTCTTTCTGAATTGATAAGTGAAAGATGTGAAAGAGCTGGTCATGAGATATAGAACACAGGAAGCAGAAGACATGATATTTGCAAAAAAAGAAAAATGTTTTTTGCATTGTTGTTGTTGTTAGGTGCCGTTGAGCGGAATCTGACTTATAGCGAACCTCATAGGGCTTTCAATGGCTGACTCTTTCGGGATTGCCTTGGGAGTGGATTGCCAGGCCCTTCTCCCATCTTTGCGGTGCTGGGAATTGAACTCAGGACCTCAGAGACTGCAGTGCAGCACTCTACCAACTGAGCTAAATCCCAGCCGGTGTCAGGCATACGATCTTATTTATGTTTAAGCCCATTGTTGCAGACACTGTGCCAAACCATCTGGTGGAGGTTTTTCCTCTTTTGCATTGACCTGCCACTCTCCCAAACATGATGTCTTTCTCCAAGGGTTGATCTCTCCTTACTACATGTCCAAAATATGTAAGCTGCAGTCTGGCCATTCTTGCTTCCAAGGAGCACTCTGGTTCCACTTCTTCTAGGACAGATTTGTTGGTTCTTTTGGCAGTCCATGGTATATTCAATAGATGTCTCCAGCACCACAATTCAAAAGCATCAATTCTTTTTCTGTCTCCCTTGTTCAATGTCCAGCTTTCACAACCATATGATATGACTGAAAATACCATGGCATGAGTCAGACGCACCTTTGTCTTCAATGTGACATCTTTAGTTTTCAATACTCTAAGGAGATCTTTTGCCACAGCTTTTCCTAGAGCAGTGCATCTTTTGATTTCTTGACTGCTGCTTCCATGGGTGTTGATTATAGAGCCAAGCAAAGCAAAATCTTGGACAATCTTACTCTTTTCTCCATTTATTGTGAAGTTGTGTACTGACCCATGTAAGGATTTTTTGCATCAGGCGAGGTATACGTGGATGCAAATATGAGATGTAATCAAGAGTGGTATTTTTTCAGTCCAGAAACATAAACATGAGCCACATTTAAAAGAGATGTTCATGTCAGTTTAAGTAATTTGGATTTTACTTTGGGAAATCTAAAGCTACTAAAGAATTATAGGTAATATGGATAGATCAATATCAAAGAATTATAGTGCATGGTCATGTGTGTACATGAATGTACTGAGAGTAAAGAAAATATTGTGAAGGAAGTCTGGAGGCAAGAAAGCAGGTATGGATATTGGTACAAAACACTAGAAGAGAAGCAATGACAAGCAGCTTGAAACAGTGAACATGGAGCTAAGGAAACTATACCAAGGATTAAGAATCCAAAGAATTTGGGATTCACTCAACCAGGTAGACGATGGGTTGGAAGGGGTCTGTAATATAAACTGGTCGTGGTTTTCTCAAGGGTAGAGGGCAGCAAGGCTACCACACATCATGGTGTTTGTAATATTCTGCAAAATAGTAGGAGATGACTTCGGATGGCAATGTTGGTGTTAGGTGCTGTTGAGCTGGTGTCCGATTCATAGAGACCCTATGTACAACAGAAAAAACACTATTGTCAGTGCTTCTCTGCTGTTCATAGGGTTTTCAATGGCTGATTGCTTTTTGGGAGGGAGTGGATTTCCAGGTCCTTCTCCCAAAGGTGTAGGCCAGGCTGGCCTTGAACTTGCTGTCCTCCTGCCTCATCCTCTTCAACAAGTTGATTGCTAGTGTGTACCACCACGGCCAGCACAGGGCAGGGATACTGAGGGTTATATGCCCTAGTGCTAGGGTACATATTCTGCAGAGGGTTGCTTTATAGATCTCACACAAAGGTTAAAGTAGAAGCAGTTTTGGGGTGGAGATAATCAGTCTAAATTTTCATAATCAAACATAAGGTGTTGGTGTATAAGTGTGAGATTCTTAAATTAAGAATGCAGAAATAGAATATTTCTGATGAAGCTCTGCCTGCAGCCATGGCAATGTGTGACTGGAAGTAGATTTTTAAATTCACAGAAATTTGGGTACAGGGATTTGTACTGGGTCATGTAAAGGTACGGAGCATTTGGATTGTTGGATAAACCATGAAGTGAATATAAAGACCCAGAGGAGATAGGAGCAGAACTTGAAACAGAGAGAAACACTATGAGTGACACAATGAAGTCCCCAAGCCTTGAGGGGAAGTGAATAGTACAGTGTGGTAAAGAGGCAAATATCTGAGCTCCAAATGAGCAAAGAAGTTTCCAAAGAGGATCAGGGCAATGGTCAGGAATCAGCTTTGCAGGATTCTGAAGGATGCTGACCCCCTACTTCCTGACCCAGAGATAGGAGATGTGTGGGAGAATGAATAATATCAGCCTGAGGCATGCTGTGGTTGCCCCTTTGGGATGGTAAATTTTGGCTAAAGCCAAGAGGTAGGGAAATATCACAAAATAATTGAGAAATAAAGGATTAAAAAAAATTTATTCACCATATATGGGTACTTCAGAAGACATAATTGTAAAGTGTGGGAATGCAAGAAGAGTGTGAAGTTAGGTTAGGCAGGCAAGAGGAAGCTTACCATAGCATGGTAATGAGAATAAAGGAGATGTTAAATATGTATTTGCAGGAGCTTTCATCCTAGGTAACTACCATGAAAACAGGGAAATGAAATACTATAATTTTGGAGCTGGGGTTTAGCTCAGTTGGTAGAATGCTGCTGTGCACCCTCTGAGGCCCTGGGTTCGATCCCCAGCACTGCAAAAATGGGAGAAGGTCCTGGCAATCTACTCCCTAAACAATCAGCCATTGAAAACCCTATGAATAGCAGAGAAGCACTGACATAATGCTGGCCCAGCACCGTATTGGGGAGTGTTTCCTTTTGTTATATGAGGGTCACTATGAGTCGGAGTTGTGGGACCCAACTCAAGGGCACCTAACAACAACAAAGTGTATAAGCATACATTTTCCATGTTATTAGATTCAGTGGTGTGCCAAGACGATGGGGCATTTACTGGCATTCAAGTGAACACTTCCAGCAGAGGTCAAATAGCAGAGGAAATACATGCCATGGGTCCAAACAGCAGGCAACTGGGGAGTCTTAGGAGGTGGGTCTTACTGCAGTTTGATAACCAAGAATCAGAAACACTGCCATCAAAGGAAGGTTTCTGGTATCATGGCTCTAGTGGGAAGGAAAGAACTGTTAAGATTTTCTTCCTCATTTGAGATGTAGAGTGCAATCCTTGGTGACTGAGAGAAAGGCGAGCCACTGTCTGCGTAGAGGTTAGAATCGACCTCTCTGGGAAAGGAGGGCTTATCTGTGGAGCCTGGAGCTGTGTGTTCAGCCACCAGTAAAACATTCCAGGGGAGTGACACTGGGTGCATGTGAGACATAAAACTGTCTATTTCTGTTTTCAGAATGGTTTTCTTAAATTTATAAATGTCACATCAAGTAATATTTTGACATTTCCTGAGCATAGGGCACAAATAAATACATACGTATTTTAACAGCTATATGAAATATCAATAAAGCAATTATGCTGGCATACATTTCAGTTTATAGTGAACACTGAGTGAATTGTATATATAACTGTGAAAACTATATTCTGAGTGAAAAACCATTGTGTTAAGAAAATTAGTTGACCTTATTTCAAAAGACTTCAGAAACATCATTTGAACTTATAATTGGCTTTGGCTGAATTCTCATTGTGGAAATAAAAACAAATTCTGCTTGTTTGTTTGTTGTTTTAACTTAGAGATAATGTTCATTTTTCATCAAATCTGCCGAAAACTTGCCATACAAACTCTAGCTACAGCCAGAGTTCTTTAAGAAGCACAAAGAACACAATACATGTTTCCTGCCTTAACTGACTCATTTATGAGTCCTCTTGGGGAAATTTTCAGTTCACTTAGCCAAAACATTTTAAAATTGTTTCTCTTGAAATTGGTTCAAAAGTATATATTCTGGATCATGTTTCCTATTATTCAGAGGCTATTATTTTCTTTGAAATGAATGAGGTAACTTTCAGGCTAATTAATGAGCACAATTTTTAATTTTTCAGTAAATAATACTTACGGCAGTGTTGGGATATGAATGTGGGGCAAGGCAGGAATGGGAAGCTCCCATAGATGTTAGAACTATTTGAAGGAAAGATTGGTCAAATACCTAATATACCACTTCAGTGTAACTAAACAATTATCTTTAAAATCTTAATCTTAAAAGTAATAGTTATGAAATAAATAAAAATATATAAATGCTAAAATTCATTTACTTGCATCGATGACAAAATCTTTTGTTTTATTCAGAAAACGGTAGGCATCTGGTCTTCCAGCCACATCTTTATCATAAGCTCGACTTAGTTGTGTTCCAGGAAGGGTGTTTTCAGGCAAATTCACTGGGTTAATTAATATCTGGATTTCTGCTCCAATGTAGGAAAATGCTGAAGCGATAACACAAAAAATATTAAAATGATCAATTTTACCAGTGATTATTAAATTTGTTTGTACCCATTAATTACATCCATAGCTGAAATTGTAACTGGGAAAAACATTCCATGTGAAACTGAATGTTTTTTGTTTCTTTAGTTCATATTTCAATGAACTTTTTATGTGTTGTGCTGTACATAATAAACTTGGGAGGAAGAACAAGTTGTGGTCCCAGCTTCACTACATCTTTAGTTTATTCTTTCACTCAATATATGCATTTAACAATTACCATGGACAATGATTACTTTGGTCAAAGGAAGGTTCACTAATTTCCTCCTTCAGTTTATTGATCATTTGAGTTAAAGCATTTTGTGTTAAGCTACATTTTAAAATAAAGTGTATTGCATTATGATTTAAAATGCTAGTTGAAAACATCAATGCAAATGCCTTTTCTGTTTTAATGTACTTAATTATTTTCATGGCTTTTCTTTTGACTAGAGAGAAGAGAGGCTCTGGTTTTGCTTTAGTTGTGATTTATTATAAATTACATTATACTGTACCTTTAGATTGGAAACCAGAAATAGGCATGTCCTGAAACTCAGTCCCAGACTATGTAGTATGACTAATAGGGATAATATGCATATGTACATATATAATATCCAAAACAATAGTCATAAATTAATATTTCACATTTTCTTGTATAATGGAAAAATATTTTATATAGCAAATTATGCTACAAAAAGAGGACCATAAAAAGTATACCAAAAATAGAGTTCTTTTTGAAATTATCCAAGATTATATTAAGTTTCTGTTCTTTACTCACACATGCGCACACACACTCACACACAAAGAGAGCAAGAATAAAAGTGAGACTGAGTAGAATATTCAGAGAATTAAAATGATCTCAGCATAAATTTAAATTCCTTAACTAGCACTTAAACTTATATTTCTTAAAGTAAACAAATAAAATTTAAGCAAACCTGGGCATATTAACAAAATCTTCAAGATGTTCATATTTAGACCAGCTACCCTAAGGCCCATAGCAATACCTACAAACAAATGCATGGCTTTGGCTATTTATACAAATTCAGTCTTTACACAAATTAAGCCAACAGGTCAATAAGTTGTTACTCAACATTGAAGATAATTGTTTTTATCCTATTTAACTGAGCGATTATACACGTAGGTCGTATTTCAGCTTCTGTGTCTGTTTCCCTTCTAAATCTGGTGAGATTGTCAGCAAAGCCAGGATCATTGTATTTCAAACATTTAACTTATGAGAGTTGATGTGGAGTATCCCATAGAGAATTGTTGGCAAGAAGTCCAGCTGATTTTCTCTTTAATCCTTGTTGATCTAGTAGAAGGTGCTCTGTAGGTAGCATAGAGATGTTTTTAACATGACTCCATATATATTTACAAACCCTGAGACAATGCAGTCATCATACATTTGAGAGACACCAACTGTATACTCATGACTGTACTCACGGCTAAGGAGCTCCACAGGGAGCAAGACTCACTCTTGGGTGGTCTGTACCCTCACAAGGATAGAGAATGGACAAAATAAATGCACCACACCAGAAGGGGTGATAGGTTTGAATAGAATAACATGAAAGTTCAGAGAAGAAGTACTTCCACAACTGAAGAAAGAGAGAAATACTCAAGGAGGTCATAGATTCTTAAAAAATAAAGCTTTAAGCTGGTGACTGTGGTGAACGCCTACAATCTAGTCACTTGGGAGGCTGAGACAGGAGGATCATGAGTTTGAGGCCAGAGGCATCCTTCACAACTTAGCAAGACCCTGTCTCAAAATAAAAATAAATAAATAAATAAAATAAAATAAAATAAAATAAAGGCTGAGCATGTAGCTCAGTAGTGGAGCACTTGCCTAGCATGCATGGGACCCTGGGTTCAACCACTAGTACTACAAAAATGAATGAATGAATGAATGAATTTAATTAAATAAATAAAGCTTTGAAGCACAAAGTCTTTCAATTATAGCATTCTATTAGAAAATATTTTCAGTGTGTTTCTCCCAATACATATGCAGTTATATATTTGTCAAATGTTCATATGCAACTCAGCATAATATAGTATGTATTATATGCCATAAATTTGCATAAAAGTAGGATAAGTGAAAAAATAATATAATCATTAAAATATTATATTGCATTATGTTATACACTGTTGTTGTTGTTAGGTGTCATGTCTGACTCATAGCAACCCCTATAGGGTTTTCAATAACTGATTGTTTTAGGATTGCCTTGGGAATGGGTTGCCGCATCCTGCTCCCATTTTTGTGGTGCTGGAAATTGAACTAGGGACCTCAGAGATTGCAGAGTGATGCTCTACCAACTGAGCTAAATCCAAACCTCATGTTATACATATTATATTATAATTATAAATGTATTAGAAAATGATGTAGATATACTACTGTAAATGTTTTCTATCTCTAAAATATTATGAACAACATATTTTATAGTGTTTACTATTATATTACCTAGTAATATTTAATGGCATGAAGAATCAAAGAATATTTCTTTAAAACCTTTTTATTCCTTAGTTATACTCATTATGCAAGCAGTGTTTTACATATTAATCTCAATGTAGCTATATTTACATTTTATAATATAAAAAAGTAATACATATTATGATATTTTAAAATAATTAGAGTGAAAAAATTTAATAAGCTTCACTTTTATGGAAAGTATGATTATATATTATTTAATATTATACTCACTAAATGGAAAAGTGAACTCACTTTTCAGTTTTACCTACCAATACTCAAAAGCATTGAATATTAACTGCTGTTAAATTTCCTTAATCCTTGATGTAAATCAGGCTTTTTAAAAATAAGTTATTTGGAATATATTTCCTTTTACATTATTGTCATTTAAAATATACACTTTTCATGTGGAAGATTTTTCAACTGATTAGAAAATTCTTTTGTCTGATACAAGTGAGTTGACACAAGAATTTGTATAAGTGACATACTTGCAATGGTTTGAAGTATAGAATGATGGAAATATTTTCAAATATTCTTCACCTTTCTATGAGTTTCTTTCTGAAAGCATTTACTTTCTTGTTCCTTATTAAATGCCACACTTGTCTTTAAGAGATGGATAGTGTGCATTTTACTACTATTATCTTCCATGAACTATAGAAAATCTTTTTGAAAAAATTTTAAAATAGCATATTTATAGTGCTTATTATATTGTTTAAGCATAATTATTTCATAATAATTTAACACATTTGGAAGATTTGACATTGTCTGGGCATTGAAAGATTAGGTATTTATTTCAGTCTTCCTAATTTGGTTTAGTTTGTGTCTGACTTTCCAGAAATTCTAAGCAGATTGCTTATTTTCTCAGAGCATATAGTAACTTCCACTATTTCAGCATTGGCTGGAACCAGGTCTAGATTTGCTGGGAGTCTGTTGTTGATGTGTTATCATTGTTTCAGTATTAGAGGGCAACCCTAGCCTAAAGGCAATGTGTGTCTATTGTTCTTAAAGGACCAAAAGAGTACCAAGAGTGAGTAGTCTGTCTCCATAAGTTTCCTTTTAGGGTCTGGGAACCACAGATGGCTCCCTCACTCAGTTACTAGCCTGTGGTCACACTGCAGGGTTCTCCCTAGTACTGTGCAGTCACTGTGGATGGGCCAGCCAGTGGCCACTAATGCCCTATCCTAGGTCTTGCCCTGAGCCCACAGCCCATCAAGCCCAGGACAACACTGGCATAGGACAAAGACCCACACTGATATGGACTATGAGTTGCTGAGGTGGACTCATGGTCCAAGATCAGAACAACTAGCCACAGGTAGCACTAGGTAGAGTAGGAATCTGATAAGCTAGGCCTTTTCGTCTTCCTCTGGTTTTAGAGCTATTCTACACTAAGTTATAGGTCAAAATCTTATGCTTACTAACCTCCTAATCCCATAAAATGGAGTCTTGTATCATGCTATGCTGCCTGAGGTTTGGGAAGGGTTGATGAAGCCAATTATTTAGCCACTGAGGTTAATGCTATCCAGATTAACAATTGAGTGTCATAGCCACAAGAACCTGCACATTCTCAGTGGTGCACCATTGTCCATACAACAGTTGGCAGTGATGCAGGCCAAGATACAAGTCCATTCCACTAGGGTGTAGGTGTCTACCTTATTCCAGTGGAGTTTTAGAACCTTATCTGCAAGCATTGGCTTAGCAATAGCTGTGCTGCCTGGGGTTGGGCAATAAGTAATGGAGATAGTACCGTGGCCACCAAGACAGACACTAAGCTGGGATGTGCTTGAGTCTCACAGTTATCAAAATCTGTGCGGTCTTAGGAGGAGGGCTGTCAGTTGTGCTATAGGCCTACTCAAAAACTAGAAGTTATTCAAACTAAAACTATTGTCTGTCCAACCAACACACAGGTCTCTGCCTGATGCTGTGACAGGGCTAGCAGCTCTGTGAGCTCAGCTTTGCATATGGAGCCTTTGGTTTCTACTGTGTACTGGGTCTTACCACAGCAGTCTTAGCACTGGGCTCCAAGACAAAACCATGTGCTGGCCTTCCTAGTCTGTTCCCCAACAGGTTGTCTCTGTCTCCCTTCTCTGCTGTCTGAAGTTGGGGCAGGGTGGTGGTGGTGAGCCATGGGCCATCTGTCTCACACAATTCCGGTGGCTTAGTCCATCGAGTATTGGCCTGGTGGTAGAAATCTTTAGGTTTTGCCTAGTGCCAGGTTTTACTGTGTTAAGTACTGGGTTTCAAGTCTAAGTCCTACACTTAATTCTCTCTCCCTTTGTTAAGCAGGAAGTATCTCTCTCTGTGCAAGTCTGTTTGGAGTTGAAAAGAGGATCGTGGCAATTCTTTCCTTCCTGCCTTACTCAGTATGTTTTTCCATTTTGTTATTCTAAACACAGGCAGTATGATCTGTCACCTGATTTCATTAGACCTTGTGAAGGTAGTTTGGTGCATAAATTACTGTTTAACTTGGTGTGTCTCTGGGGAGACGATCATCAGAGGATTTTAGCCACCATCTTACTCTGCATCATAAATTCTAGTACTTTTGGAAAGCTTATCAAATCATTGAAAATTGTCTTACTATACATTAAAAAATAGAAACTCTCTTAATATAGGCTAATGTTTTTAGGTGCCATCAAGCTGGGTTTGACTCATAACGAACCTATGTGCAACAGAATGAAACACTCCCCAGCGCTGTGCTATATACACAATCTTTTTATGTTTGAGGCCATTGTTGCAGGCACTGTGTTTCTTCTCATTTTGAGTCATGCCATACCAGCAACTTGAGGGACCAAGGCCTTTACTCCATTCCAATCATTAAGGTTGACTCTACTTTGAGAAGACAATGCTTTCCCAACTATCTTTTGAACACCTTCCAGCCTGGGGGGCTCACTTCGCGGTGCTATATTTGATGGTGCTTCTCTGCTATTCATAGGGTTTTCAATAGCTAATTGGTTCAGGAATGGGCTGCTGGGTCCTTCTCCCTAATCTTAGTCTGGAAGCTCAGCTGAAACCTGGCCAATGTGGGTGGCCCTACTGGTATCTGATATACTGGTGGCATAGCTTTCAGCATCACAGCACATACAAGCCCCCATAGCACAACACGCTGACAGACACATGGGAGAATACAGGGTAAAGGAAGTTTTAAAATTGTAAAACTAATAAATATTTGATCAACTGTAATTTAAATGAGAATTAAATTGTTTATTATAAAATTATGAAGAGTAATTTAAAGAGCGCTTATTTTCTTTGCATCGTATCACTTATACTACTACAGACCACATATCTTTTCAGGGTCTTGGTAAATTATCTTATTCCCTTCTAGGATTGGATTGGATTTGCTTCCCACATTTTACCATCTGCACTGTCAGTAATGTGAAGTTTTTTTGCGATTTCTATGAAGTTGAAAGTCTTTGAGGACATCTCATCTTCTGAGATGTCTCATTGTTTTTGTCACAATCATTTTCTTCATTTAAGTTAATGTCATCTTCACCAAATTCTTCTGGCAGCATATTCATTTCTTAAACAGTGGTAGTTTCAACATTCCCACAACCAGACTCCTTTCCTGTTAATTCTCTTTATGCTCAATTGGAATGCTGTAAACTTATTTGTATGGTCCTGTCAATGTTTCTGCCATATGCCATGCATATTACTCACTGATACTTCCTTTGTGGATGCTTTCACAATTTCAAATCCATATGTTATGTTAAATTTAATCCAAAGATCACCTATAGAATTTGCATCCATAGGCTTTCTGAAAATCCATCTAAGGTTATCAGCATTGAAAATTGAAACAATTCCTTGACTTATTGACTGGCTTAATGAAGTTGTGTTTAGTGGTTAAAAAAACAAACAAACAAACAAACAAACATGTTTTCACATTTTTATTCAAGACCCCAGCCTACAGCCACAGCTCTGTCAGATCTCAGAAGCTAAGCAGGGTCAAACCTGGTTAGAACTTGGATGTGAGACCACCTGGGAACACCAGGAGCTGTAAGCTTGGGAGAAGGACTCAGCAACCCACTCCCCAAAAATAATCAGCCACTGAAAACCCTATGAATAATTAACCATTGAAAACCCTATGAACAGCAGAGAAGCACTGGCAATAGTGTTTCCTCTCTTGCACATAGGGTCACTATGAGCTGGACACCAACTCAAAGTCATCTAATAACAACAACGATTCAAAGCCCCAAGAAAATAAGAATGTTCAGCATCATTATCCAGTTGTAGAAGTACTTCAAAAGTTAAGTTCTCTTGCCAAAAGTATCTCTATCATTGAGAATAAACAAAAGTATGATTCAGCCAGTCACAGCACAAGAAAAATATGGTGAAATATACCTTCAACTGGCACAAAAATTTACCTAAGAGTAACAGTTTCTATAATTTAAACAAAAATAAATTTCATTAATCATGCATTAAAATCCGCACACTTGTATATGGCACTGGCAGTGGACTAGAACTTGGCTTACATTATGTGGGTGCAGTTCTAGGAAATGTTTGCATCTGAAGGGTTCTATGGGATGTGGAATCTGTGAGGTAGAAATGTTGATTGGCTAGGCTTCCTCACATGTTCTTCAGCACAGACTCACTTTGAGTGAGATGCTGGCAGACATTTCCTCATGAGTTTCTAGCATTTCTGCAGGACTTGCAAGGTTAGGACCTGACCATTCTTATTTTGGGCTGTTTTTAAGGATCTTTGTACAACAAACTGCCTTAAAAGATAGTGTCATCCTCTAGAACAAGGGGCTGGTTTGTTTATAGATCAGTATCATAAAGTCCCTCTCATGGGAAATGATCAGCTACACTTTGTGTCCTTTTAAAAGGTTTGAGTTCCCTAAGCTCATAGTTCCTCTTCTCTAACTCTCTTCATGTGCAGGCGTCACTTGGGCCTCTTCATCTTACTTTTTGGGATTTGGGCCTTTCAGAACTAGTGTGAAGGCTGACACTCTGGCTTCTGTAATTTCCATGAGTAATAATGTCCTTTGTACCTGACCCAAGAGTCTTCTATCTTATGCCATCACTCAAAGAGGCCGGGGAAAGCCAGCCTCTCAGCTTGAAAGTAAGGCAAAAATCTCTGACCTTCACACTCCCTGCCACCAGAAAATCTGCATATTGTTCCAGTCACACAACCAAATTATCTCAGTGCATTCATCAGAGCAAGGGAAAACATTTCAGATGTGAGGTGTGCCTTAATGGCAAAATGCTACAAACACCAACTGTGCCAAACTTTCAAGAAAGTAGTATAATGTATCATATGCAATCAAAGGTACCAGAGTCAAAAATATTGTTTCATCTATGAGCTGTTATTCAACCTCCCTAGACATCATTTTCCTCATTTATAATATGTGAAAACTTACATCAACTACTTCAGAGCTGTTATGAAGAATATATGAGGTAATGCATAAAAAAACTAGCACAGTACAGGATATACGAGGAGCACTCAACAAATATTTGATATTGCTTTAGAGTTACTTAGGATACCTCATTAAATAACTCAAGGTCTAGAATGGAATTTTGTAGTCCCTCATATTGTACCCCCCATGAGATGTTGATTTAAATATTTTCGGAAGTAACCTATTCTATTCTGAGTTCTGTTCTACATCAACACAGGCAGTTAGATTCTTAGGTAATGTTATAAAGTTTTCCCTGGAGAATTAAAGCATCTTTATACATACCTACAGGGACCTCTTAGGAACAGCTGGAAACTGGAGGTGGTTGCCTGCATGGTACAATCCATCCTCCACACCTACCATCAAATAGTTCTAATTTAAAAACCTGACTATGTCATTTTTCTTCTAAAACATTCTTCCTACAGAATAGAGTCCAAACTACCTGGCGTGCAGTACTTCACAGTTCACTCATTTCTTCTTTACCCCTCCTATGTAAAATGTCTTCAGAAAAATCAAGTCTTTTTCATATTTTTTTCAATACTATCATTCATTTACAGCTATGGTTTGGTATCCAGAAATGCCTCTCACATTTCTTTTTTGTGAAATTTCACTCAGAAACTAGATCAAATATCACTTCCTCAAGTAAATCTATTTATGATGTGTCCTTTTACTGTCATCCAAAAGAGTTCTGTACACACTCTATTATGACACTTATAATATGGAATGTAATGATTACCTTACAGGAGTTATTCCCTATTGTCTACCTCATGTTTGTATTTTCAGGTCTCAGAATAAGGAAGGATTTATTATTCGTTGGTTTAGTGTGTTAATGAACAAATGAACAAAAAATGTGTCAATCATGATACATCAGGATTAAATCCTATCGTAAGAATTTGCCTCTTTGAGTTCTAAGTATGTACCAGTATATCCTCATATAATCTTATGCTAACATTCATAGCTGTCTGGCAATCACATTCTGCCAAATACACTGCTCCCTCAGTCCCTTTGAACTGACCATTTTTTCTACTGGGAATATTCTTGCCTTGGATGTTCATAAGTCTTGAATCATCAACTCTTTCAAGTTTTTGTTCAATTATCATCTTCTTATTGAGATTTACCTGCATGTTCTTGTTGTTGTTGTTAGGTGCCATCGAATCGTGTCTGACTCATAGTGACCCTTATAGGGTTTTCAATGGCTGATTGTTTCGGGATTGCCTTGGGAGTGGATTGCCACATCCTTGTCCCATTTTTGTGGTGCTGGGAATTGATCTCAGGACCTGAGAGACTGTAGAGCAGCACTCTACCAACTGAGCTAAAATCCCAGCATAGGTAAGGTTTACTTTCTAATTTAAATGACCACTCTTTATTCTCCACATCTTTTCACTGTCGTATTTTTCCATAGAATTCATCATCCTTTAACATACCATGCAATTGTATATGATTGATTGTTCACACTCACTATGATGTAAAGTATATTAAGGAATGGATGTATTTTTTCTTTTCTTTTCTCCAATAATTGGAAGGATACCAGGCTTAGTGATTATTTGAAAGAATTACTATGAGAAGAAAACTATGGAAGAGATTTTCACATCACATTCTTTCTGAATTCAATATTCTATAAAAACTGGTTTAGGGAAAAGTGAAAGTATTTGATTTATGGTATTGAAATATATTTTGGAATGTCTCTAACACAGACATCACAGTTCTGCGTAGAACCTAAAGAGATCAATATATAGACATATCAATACATTCATATGTGTATTAATGGGTGTATTATATATATATATTTATATGAAAAGCACTCAATGAATATTTGATATTACATAAGAGTTACTAAGCATAATCCAATAAATAACTCAAACTCTAGAATGTAATTTTGTAGATCTTCTAATTGCACATTCCATAAGACTGCAATTTAAATTTTTTTGGAAGCAACCTACTCAATTCTGAGTTCTGGTAGAACTCAGTAGATATATTATCTACATAGATAGAACTCAGCAGATATATTATTTACATATATGTTATATATAACTTGTACATTTATACTAAGTAGAGCATGTGTTAACATCTCTAACATTTTAAAAAATGAAATATTTATAAGATATGCCCACCTTAGGGCAATAAAACCATCATTATTCCCTCTCAGTGATTATCTGTTAGCTCCTTTTGGAATATAATGCTTGTAAACCATCTTTGAAAGTCAAGAACTAAGATAAGCAACAGAAGGGCATGCTAAAAACAGCCAATTAATCTATGTGTTCTGGTGAAGCAGAAAAAAACAGCAGAAAGCAGAGAAGGGAAAGAGGAGGATTGGCTCTGTTACTCATCCTATGAATCATTGGTTGCATGCCTGAAAAAATACAGATCTTTCATGAAGAACATAAGCCCTTTTGAACCAAAGGCTTAAGTAATCCTTGGAGGAAATGGTAGTTTATAATTGGTTTTTGAATTATTATTTAATCTTATAACTAGGACACATTCCCATCCATCATATGAATTCTCTCATAAAAGATATCAAACTAACAGATATAAGTTTAATTATTAGCATTCTATTTCCTGCTTGATATGTTTATTTAGCACCACACTATTTTAGTAGGATTATAAGATCATTCAGATATTTGTGTGTTAT